>BRDA01006351.1:79727-114156 GCA_036984385.1 Crenuchus spilurus
GTGCACAGTACAGGAGGAAGTGTTGTATAATGTATCGGTGCACAGTACAGGAGGAAGTGTTGTATAATGTATCGGTGAACAGTACAGGTGGAAGTGTTGTATAATGTATCGGTGCACAGTACAGGAGGAAATGTTGTATAATGTATCGGTGCACAGTACAGGAGGAAGTGTTGTATAATGTATCGGTGCACAGTACAGGTGGAAGTGTTGTATAATGTATCGGTGCACAGTACAGGAGGAAGTGTTGTATAATGTATCGGTGAACAGTACAGGAGGAAGTGTATAATGTATCAGTGCACAGTACAGGAGGAAGTGTTGTATAATGTATCGGTGCACAGTACAGGAGAAAGTGTTCTTGGTGTGAACTCCATTCAGAAGACACAAAGCAGGTCACCTCCTGATCAGGAGAAAAGAACTGCATGCTGGGATATTTTCAGCATGTTACATGTAACATCAGTATTTCACACAGACTGACGTATATTTAATACTCCAGATCTTCATTATCATTAAAAATTATCCATGATTGTTTGGGTAAAGAAGCAAAACGGGACAACCTGTATGTGTGTATATATGTGTGTGTGTGTGTGTGTGTGTGTGAGAAATGTAAGTATATGTGATCTCTTTATACCTCCAAATGGTTCAAAACAAGGCATGTTTCAAAATGACGTACGTCCCAGTATGCATTAGTAATGATGGTATTCCCTGCTAAAGTGACTTCAGTTGAGCATGCATAGGCAGTTCCAGTCTTAAAGTCTCCTGATTCAACTCTACAGTTAATTAACAAGCATTTAATGAGCTCAGCTGTGGTGTGCCAAGACTAGAAATTCCAAGAGATCTAATTTCATGGACACTGGCAAATGCTTCGATGCTCTGAGCAAACATAAAGCTAAAAAGCAGCAAAGTGCATGCAGCAGTCAGTGCAAGCAAATTTGAGATGTTAGCTTGTTACCCAACTTACATGCTACCCATTCTAGAGGACAAGCCAGCCGAGGGGACCATGTAGTCCCTGACCGTATTGCCAGCAGATTCAAGATCCCCTTCAGGTGTTTCAGCCATTGTGTGCAGAGGACCAGTGAAGTCTCCACTTGACGTATCAGGGCCAGAGTCACAACTGTTAGCATAAAGCAGCTCCATCTGAGTGGTGGTTCTTCTGCGAGCCTGTACGAGAGGAGAAATCCACCCCAAATTCTTTTAAATGTAAAAAAAACAGAACAATGTATGTAAGCTCCAGGGCTGGATAATGTACCTTACTCCTGGACTTGGTCTCTCCACAGAGCTTCAGGAGGTCAGAGGCGAGAGTGCTGGGTTGTGGGAGAACAGTGAATTAAACATACAGTCATACAATTACACCCCTCAGTAATGTCAGTAAATACAATTATTGAATCCTACAAATAAATATTAGCTTAATAATTATTTTACTGGGATTTTACTGCTACAATGACACGATGCGGCTGTGTGTTGAAATATGTTTGTGCTTTTTTTTCCGTGAGCTAATACAGTGGAACCTCGGTTATCGTTTTCCCTGGTTATTATTATTCGGTTATCATTTACTTTTTTGGGGAATTTTTCCCAGTAATCATTCATCCGCCCGGTTATTGTGCTAATGTGACTTGCCGCTAATTTTGTGGAAACACAGCATCCACCCACATGTTTGTTGTTCATTCTGGCTTTGTTTCTCATTGATAACGCTAAAAACCAACTAAAGCATGTCACATTAAAGTGACGGCTCGCAGAGATATAACCTGAATATGGGTGTGAAAACAAATAGTGGCCAAAAAACAGGTGTACTAGGCTGGACTACACCGGCACACTTTAAAACAGAGCGTAAACCTGTAAGAATTATGTTAAATGTTCATTTATCAATTTCATTTATCAATAGACTTTTGTGTTTATTTCTCATTGTGTTCTGTATGTAAAACTATAGTTATTCTATATAAAATGTATTTTTTGGAGTTTGGAAACATTGCTTCAGTTATCATTCGCTTCGGTTATCATCAAACACTTCAGAACAGAAACATATAAATAATATAAATATATAAAATATTTTTTGCACTTGTATTTGTATACATATAAATAAACAAATAAATGAAATATTTCATGTGTAAATATCCTCCTTAGACTAAGTAATACATAATATAATTTACACACAGGCAAAGATATGAAAATAAGTTCATCCTTTATTTATAAAGAATAAGCACAAATATGGTGTTTGTCTGAACATTTTAGTGCACAGCTTTTATTTATTTTCTGAATTTAACATATTTAATGTGCTTCTGTGCAAGGCACATTTTTTATTTTAGCTTTATTTTAACATGAGAGTGCACAAATCAACACATTTGTGTGGCATGTAGGCAGTTTGGAGACCCCTGGTTAAAATATGTTTGTGTAAATAAGTTAACACATGGACAGAGAACACCATTCTGCACATTGTACTAGACAATTACTGTTTATTTACTGAATATAAAGGCCTGTGCAGAGGCTATGGCACATTAAACATGTTAAATTCAGAAAAAAAACATATTTATGCTTATTTTTAGTAGAGGATGAGTTTTTACATCTTTATTTACATTTAGAGAATCTTTATTATATTTACACTATATTTATATTGTATTATATATTTAGTTTAATTCGTTCCAGCTTCACTTAAAGGCAAAATAACATGCTCTAGATCAGGGTGTCAGACTCCAGTCCTGCACAGTTTGGTGATCTTCCTGATCAAACACACCTGATTCAGCTCAGCAGGTTTAACTACTGTCAGAGCAGAGACATCACCAAACTGTGCTGCACACTGAACCTCCAGGACTGGAGTCTGACACCCCTGCTATAAATCATAATAAATAATACTGTTGTTGTCTTACCTTCCATCTGCTGCAGGACTTGTTGATTCATCGCTGCTACTGTCATCTCCATTCTCTAGAGTCAGAATAAAACGGTTCTTAAACATATCTGGATTCTGCACTGCAATGGCAACTTCTCTCATAGAGCTTATGGCACTGAAAGAGCCCACTCCAAAGTTACTCTCACCTTAAGTGACAAATAACTGATGAGAGACTGGCATTAATGTTACAGAGGAAGCGAATGAGGACAATGTGAGCTCAGCACTGCCATGCTTGTTGTTCAGCTACATTGAAACATGGGTCCATACTGCTTTGTTGTGTCCAGTAGTCACAATGTTCAAGTTAATCATAGTTATAATGGAGGAAGGCTTAGAACAAGTTGTCTCATTAGTAGGTGACACTTATACTCTCTGGCCACTTCATTAGGTATACGTACCTTGTATACAGGTGCACTTTGTAGTTCTACAAGTACAGACTAGTCTATGAGTTTCTCTGTATACTTTGTTTACCCCACAAAGCAGGTGTCAGCACTGCAGTGATACTGACGTGGTGGTGGTGTGTCAGTGTGTGTATGAGTGGATCAGACCCAGCAGAGCTGCTGATGTTTTTAACCCTCTGGAGTCTGAGCTTCTGCCAGGGGAATAAAACTGAAATTCTGCAGAAACACTTATATAATGAGATTTTATCCTACAAACAAAACTAAACATAAATACAAAATGGGTCTAATTTTCAAATATTATATATATATATATATATATATATATATATATATATATATATATATATATATATATATAGGTTGACACATTTTTCAGTGCGAGTCAGAATGCAGTGCATTTTTTTCCTGCCATTTGCCATTCATATGGTGATGACTTGGTAATCGCTGGCATATCAGTGGTGGAGTAGTGGCCTCACCTCACCTATCACATAAATATTCAGTCTAGGACCCACAGAATGAGTGAAAAATAGAGTGTCTCCTCACCTTCAGTTTGTTTTAGAAATAAAACCACATACAATTTCTTCACATACAAAAACTGTAATGCGTGTGTAGCCAACACCTCTGTTTATTCAGTTCTGAGCTCAAGAGTCTTGGCTAGAAATGTTTATAGTGTTTTTTTTTTACAATATATCAGCACATCTGAAAATATTTGGATATGAATATGTCATTTTGGATCATTTTCCTCAATAAATAAATGAGTGAGTATATATTTTTTAACTGGGTTCTCTTTATCTACTTTTAGGACTTTTTAGGGCAAATTTATATAGAAAGAAATATAGAACATTTTAATGGGTTCATAAACTTTCAAACACCTCATACCTAATGAAGTGGCCAGTGAGTGTATATAAATCTACTAATATGAAACTGACAAACTTTTAGATGAACCTTCTATGGGGCTGGGACTGGGCTTGATGTTAACAGTGAGCATGTTGTTGCTAATCGCAAGGCTGTAGCACATGTCAGAGTGGTAAAGGAGGAGGGAGGAAAGGAGGGGTGGACAGATGAGGGAAAAGCCTGACAGTGGTACACCTCATGCACCTGTGGATGTAACTGCTAACCTGCGGTTAGTCTGAGGAGGGAGACCCATGCACTCAGAACATAGGACAGGGAGGCTGACGTTTGGTACTTACCCACAGGCATGTTACCTAGCTCTGTTTCAATTCAGCCAACAGGGGGAACAAAAAAGGCAACACACAAATCAAAAACATTCCCCCAATACAGAACAGACTCCAACCCCTTTACTCTTTCAGCAGAGCAACCCAGTACTGCTAAATAGATGCCATTACAGTAGATTGTGTTTCTATAGATCATATTTTGGGAAAGCTTTGATTGACTAAGCAATTTTCTAATAATTTGTTATAAAAATAACAGCAGTTCAGCATCTATTTAGGAGTAAACTCACAAAAAAGGAACATAACACATCTGGGAAGGTCATGCAGTGGACCATATCTGACCAGCCCTACATATATGATGGATGTCCATTGGTAGACACCATACCTATACATTTTAAAGCTGAAGATACATTTGCTGTATATTTATACAAAAGGATTAGTGGTCTATTTAGAGTGGATTAGTTTTAGTCTGCTTTTTAACATTTTACATGTCTCCTCAGAGCTGAAACTCCTGCATCCAGATGGCAAATGACTACAGGGGTGAGGTTCTGAGGGTTTATCAGAGAAGCTGTATATGAAGGAGGAACTTGGTGTCCTGGGTTAGACACTAGAGGGCACTGCTGAGGATGTTTAGAATGAACCGGCTCATATGAAGCTTTAGTGCAAACATGTAATTTCTAAATCATTAATAACGCTGCATTACAAAACAGGCCTACATAAAGCACAGCTTTCATGTTTTTACACATCTTTAAACACCAGTTTAAGATTTTAAAACAGCAGCTTGGCTCTGTACAATTTATGAGCTCAGCCACTCATTAACCAATCAGCACTCAGCAGCCACTTGTTAACCAATCAGCACTCAGCACCACTGGTTAACCAATCAGTACTCAGCAGCCAACTGTTAACCAATCAGCACTCAGCACCACTCATTAACCAATCAGTACTCAGCAGCCAATTGTTAACCAATCAGCACTCAGCAGCCATTCATTAACCAATCAGGACTCAGCAGATGCTCGTTAACCAATCAGCACTCAGCAGCTGCTCATTAATCAATCAGCATTCAGCAGCTTTATCACAGACCATTCTATGTATAGAATATATATACAGGTATGTAAACTTTTTCAAATTAATAAAATGTTGCTCATTAAAAACTAGGGAAAATGTTATAAACGTTTTTTCTCAGAGAACAAGGAGATAAAATTCAGACACTGTGCATCTGGACAAAATCACCCCATATCATTTTAATCCAATCCAAATAGAGCTCTAAACTGACTGATTTTGGGCTGAATGGTTAAATTGTATAATAACTTGTTTTTATGAGGAGAATAAGGACAGAAAGACAGGCTGGGCAGAGTGGCTGAGGGATCAGTGTGTATGTCAGAGACAGGAGAGTGGACAGAAGTAGAGGGGCTGACCTTGCAGAGCATTGCCCAATAGTGCGTCCAGCTCTGGGTTAAACTCTGCCTTTTCCTTCAGCATGTGGAAGAGCAGCTGGTTCTGAGTGGCGCTGTTGATTTCAGTTTGCTTTAGTCGGCCCTCCATCACCTTTATCTGAGACTCCTTCTGAGCCGCCTGTAGACCCTGTGACACATTTACACATTTAATGGTACTGTAGCCTATTTATTTTGTCTTAAAACTGGATTAAAAGATGATGCTGAGGGTACACAGTCCTGCACAGATGAGGTTAGAGAAGGGCAAAGGAATGAAACAGGGTAGTCTGGCTGTAAGTGTTTGGTACCTTATTGATAGCCATAGACATGAAGTGATCAAGGAGGAATCGAGCCTCAGAGAGAGTACAAGAACCAATGACTGCAGAAACATCCACTGTCTCTCCCTCCTCCTACACACACACACACACACACACACACACACATCATTGAAAAGGACTCATATTTCCAATCTTTATCCATTAGAATTAAACTATGATATATGCAAATGACCACCAAAATGAGATATATAATGTTCATAACACAGGACAGGCTCACTTCCCAAATGTGGCTCAGCAGACTAAGGTGCTGTCACTATGATCTGAGGATCGGGAGTTCGAATCCTGGTCATGATGTTTGTTATCGGCAGCCAGTGTCTGAAAGAGCAAAACTGGCCGTGCTCTCTCCGAGCGGGTAAGATGGTACTCTCTCCCCAGCACTAAGTAATGTTAGCTGGCTCAGGTGTCTGCCAGGCAATACATCAGAACTGGGGATCCTGTACTTTCCCCCGAGCGTGTTGGCTGCTCGGGGGCAATGTAACAGCAGCAAATGGAAAGGAGGCAGAGCTTGACTTCGCATGCAATGAAGGAAGCATGTGTTAGTCTGCACCCTCCTAGAGTCAGACACATTGTAAGTGATAGAGAGAGACAACAAATGGGTGGGTCGATTGGCTACCAAACACATTCAGGGAAAAAAAACAACACTCCTTATAGCTTTAACTCGAAAGAACAGATTAAACTACCACTGTTTATGATGAATTTGGGAAGTGAATCATATCTTTTGAAATGTTGCTACTGTTTATATCAACAAATGTATATTTCAAATAAGTGAAGACAAAAAATTTTAAGATCCCTACCAAAATTATCTGTATAGGAATACATAGGAATTGTGTGTTTTATGATTTAAAAGTAAATAATCCATGTACTGTAATTCAGAGCACCTTGGCTTCCTCCATCTGCATAATGTTGGCCTGGCAGTCAGCGATGCTGTCATTGATGTAGTCGACGTTGGCAAGCAGGGACTCGAGCTCCTCATTCAGAGACTGTACAGCCTTCTCCCCCTCTGGACCCTCTGCAGCCAGCTTTTCCTTCTTCCTGCTCAGCTTCTCCCTCCTCCGAGTCAGCTCCTCTCGTTGCTGTGGAAAAAGAGAGAACAGAAGCTCCACTCTGATACATATTCTGGTGATGAAGTGGGTTACTGAGGGAAAGATGGGACAGTTAGAGCTGGTTAACATAAGCTAACAGTATAAAAAAATGCGCCAAAACAGCTCAATGTCTGCATTCTAGCACAGTCTAGTCAACTTGGTTATTTAACAACTATAGTTAAGGATTTAGCTAACCATGCAACTCACCAGACAAACAACATTGTGTCAACACTGCAAGAACATAGACAACGTTGTCAGAACGTTTCACAGTGTCATTGTGCTCAGAGGTGGGTGATATGGCAAAAATACAATTTCACTAATTTTTTGCAGGATCACAATCACCATTTTATCATGATTATTCGACCAAACTAATCTCCCCATTTAAAAATATAATACTAAAATAAACACAGAATAACAGACCATTTAGGCCAAAGTACTCTTTTGAACAGATTTTACTCTGCGTGCTATTTTGCATAAATAAAATATTACAAAAAAATTTCAATTAGTTTTGAAAGGTAAACAACAAACAGCAATCAGGTAAAGTGTACTCTGCTTAACAGCTAGCATATCGCATCGTATTAAACACAGATCCTCAGGGGAATCAGTCCATTCACTTCGCTTTCTAAGGCAGCACTCAGTATGTTAAACATCCAATGAACATGCAAATCAGAATAAAAATAAACAGAACAATGTACCAATAAGGACATTGTAGTAGCTTTGTCTTATTTACACAGTTTAAACAGCTAATTAAAAAAAATAACTCGTGTAAACTGTTTTCCATTGTTTTGATAGGAACTAGATCATATTTACTTGTCTTCTCATATGGAGAGTCTCTCTCTAATGCTTGCGTTAGTGTTGTTTGTTTTGCTGTAACATTAACATTAGGCTCTGCTGGCTGCAGGACCTTCTCAGTGCTTGATTCTCAGCAGACTGTTTAGGATGTTGTCGCTTTAAATGGTTGAAAAGACTGATGTTGACTTTTTAAGGGACTAACTCATTACTGGTGTTTCATGGCTTCCCGCTTGTGAAAAAGTGAAGGGAGAAGTGAGGTGTGGCATGCTCTGATTGGTTTATCTGCTTTGACTGTAGGAAATAAAAACCCACATTGCTTATATGTGCACAGAACTGCAGCGGATATAATGTGCACTATAACAGGATCTAAAGACCTCCCTCTGATGGTGTATCGTGGACACATTATAATCCTTCCCGATCTGATATTGTCATATCACACACCCTACCTAGTTGTGCTTGTTGGGTCCTGATGGGAAAATGCATCCGACCCCAGCTTTGACATTGTCTTTTCATGCTTAAAGTCGTGTTCTTCAAAACGGTCGATATTAAAAGTGGATTGTGCTTAGAATGTCTGATGACCTTTGAGTTTTTTTTTTACCCTCCGTCTGTAGATTAAAGTGAAAGATAGAAATCAAACCTCCTGGTAACAACAGAAAAGACTTTTCACCTTGAGAAGACGATTCATATCTGCCTCCATGTTAGAGATGGTCATGCGCTGCATAATGATGTCAGATATGCGGCGTTCCAGACTCTGCCATTTGACCCGAGCCACACGGGTAGAGTACACCCCCACAGGTCTGCGGTGGTACAGTCTGCTAAACACATACAGTTACTGTAAGAGTCAGATATTTGTGCACAAGTATGTAGACTCATCCATATTTCATACCTAGTTCCATTGGGTGCTCCTGAGCTGTATGCGCGTCCACTGGGTGGTCTGTGGGCAGAGTCTGACAGAGTTTCAGGTAGACTGACTTTCCTGCTGACCTTACCGGACATGGGTCGAACCTGCCTCCTCAGTGCGGTCACCTACAGGATACACCAGCATGTATCTGTATCATATGTAACAACTGGCTGCTGTAACCAAACCTTCTGTCCTCCACACACTTAAGAATGGCAAGATGGCAAACATAGAACATCCCAATGTAGCACAATGATTATAATCTAACATCTGCACAAAAGTTAATCAGGAACAAACAGGCTGTAATAATACATGTATTTTATTATTTGATCATGTAATACAATGTCATGACTATTAAAATAATGAGCAACTATCAGTGCAGCTCTACTGTGTGTTCTGCACATACAGTATGTGTTTGTACAGCGTGGTTTACCTCCTCAGTCTTCCTGCGCAATATGAGTTCCTGTTGTCTCTTTTGGGCTTCAAGCAGTTTGAGCTGGTGCTGCGGAAAGCAGGGCACAAAGCAGAAAGACTTTAACACAAGCACACACATACACACACACACACACACATATCTGTGTCTGGAGAGAACACTGCCATGCTGCACCTCCTGTTTGCGTTGGTCCTTTTTGAGGGTGGCGATCTCACGGTTTCTGCGCGACTCTGCCATACGATTCTTCTCCTGCTGTTCCTTCATTTGCTTCATCAGACGTACCTGGCAGCAGCCACCAGAGATGGTCAGTGAGGGCCTCTTTAACACACTCTTAGGGGTTAAATTTGCTAGACGACTCCTATGCTATCATTGTTTTAATTAGCTATTAATCCAGCTAATCAAACAGAGCTCAGGCTTAAAGTCTCTGCTCATTCCTACAGTGACCACTGGGAGGTGCTGTTTGATTATCCCAAACCTAAAACAAACCCTTTCCTCTGAGTTGACTGTTTAGTAATATTTCAAAGAAAACATTATTGATTAGCGTAGTTATTCAACTTAAACAGTCAAATGTCTTACTTTGGTTTTCTTCATCTCCACGACTTCCTGCTGGAGCTTCTTGAGCTGCTTCTCGTACTGCGATTGGTTCTTGAGGAGGCGGGCGTGCTCTTTCTGAGCAGCCTGGAGTTTCTGCAGCTCTTTATTCATGATGCTCAGTTTCTTTTCATACTCTGCTTTTATTTTCTTTGCTTTGTCCTCTGAACACGACTCCACAGAACCTACAGAACAACACACACAGCATCAACAAGAGCTTTTAGAAAGTTATCCAACACAGGGTTTATTGTAGTGGTCTGATCCTCATCCCAGAATGTTTGTACCCATGTTGTGGAGCACACGGTCTCTCTCCAGCTGTGTGTCACGGATCTTGCTCTGCAGCATCATCAGCTTCTGCTCATACTGCTGTTTGAGTGTGTGAAGGCGTCTCTGGCTGTTCTCCAGCTCATCGATCAGCTTCTGTTTGATGGCGATCTCACAGGTGATGTTGGCCAGATCTGCCTGGAAGTTCTCTGTACCACACATCCACCCACACACAAAAACACAAACTGCAAAATTAGAGTATGTTCACTCAGTTTTTTCGCTAAAAGTCAATAGAAATGCAATGTTTTGTTGTCTGAATGTAAAACAGAAATGCTTTGTAGCCATACCATAAGAAATACACTTGATCAAATAGCTTAAAAAGGCACAAAAGGTCACAAAGTTAGCGCACACACACTATGTATGTATACATCAGAGAGAGAGAGAGAGAGAGAGACAGAGAGAGAGACAGAGAGAGAGACAGAGAGAGAGACAGAGAGAGAGACAGAGAGAAAACTGTGGTTTATAGTGATTTTACCATAAAATGCCATCTCAACCATTAGGTAGAAAAAAACTGGGGGGAATTAAAAGAAAAACACTGACTGTATATGTATTGTGCCCTAACAGCAAAAGTCTAAAATTCATTGCTTCTGTCTTGGTGAGGTTGTTAAAGGGTTAAAACACATGCTTAAGCTGTTAGTACTGTGCTCAGAATGGTTCACTCATTAACTCATTCACTTATGTTATGTTTGCATGCTGTTTGACATGTTGGGATCTGACTGCAGGAAAACCTGAAAAGATTTTGATTTATTGAGAATTTGAACGTCTGGCACACTATATAATACACTATTAGTATAACAGGGGTGACTTGTACAAACACTATACACAAGGAAATATAATTCAGCATTTCTTTTAGATCTACTTCATCCTGAACAATGCCTTTTACTCAAGCAATATGAAAGCATGTAGTTTCTCTTTAAGTAGTGTTTCCCATAAGAAATAATGTAAATCCAATTAATATGTTCTAGACACTCCAAAATATTAACAAAAGTACATTTTATATAGAACAACTACTGTTTAGTTTTACATACAGAACAATTGGTTAACATACAATGAGAAATAAATACAAAAGACTAATGAAGAGGATAAATTAACATTTAACATCACTCTTACAGGTTTACGCTCTGTTTTAGAGTGTGCCGGTGTGGTTCAGCTGCAGCCTTTGTTTTGTACACCAGTTTTCATCCACTATTTGTCGTCAAACCCATTTTCAGGTGGTAGTGCTGCGCGCCGTCACTTTAGTGTGGTGTGTTTTAGTTATCAAGGAGAAACAATGAGAAACAAAGCCAGAATGGGTGACAACCGTGTGGGTGGATGCTTTGCTTTTGCAAAATTAGTGGCAAGTCACATGGGCACGCTTACGAAAGCCGGGTGGATAAATGATAACTGCGAAAAAATGTGACAAAAGTCTGAAAAAAGTAGACGATAACTGAATTGTACAATATCCAGGACAAACAATAACCAAGGTTCCACTGTATAAGACTAACAAAAGTCTCTAATAGTGAGGACATGAAATCATCATCCATGCGGAAAAGCACAAGCTCACACCTTTCTCATCCAGCTCAGAGTCTGAGTCATCAGAGCTCTCCTCAGCATCCATCTCTTCCTCTTCGTCATCTTCCTCATCCTCCTCAACCTCGGCTTCATCATGGTCACTGCCCTCCTGAGCCTCCTGAAAGAGCAAAATGGGTTAAAATCCACTTAATATGTGACATTTGGAGAGATTAGGTAAGGATTTAAACAGGATTCCTGGCTTCCGGTCATACCAGTTCTGCCTCCTCATTGGTTGGCTCATGCTGCTCCCTCTCATTGCCCTTCTCTTGCTCATTGTCAGGAACTTCCTCCTTTACAGCACTAGGGGGCAGAATGACATATGACGTATTACAAAAATGCTCTTTTTTCTGACCTCAGTGATGTATTAAAATCACACTCTGAGATTTTTATTGCAGCCTCATTCAAAGGAGCATGTACTTTTAGTCTTAAAAAGCAGTCTAAAAAAAGGCTTTTTTTAGTCTAAAAAGCAATTATATATGCTAAAGGTTTTCTCTACTTATTCAACTGTCACTTAGGTGAGAGCCCAACATCACTGACACGATTCAATAGCTAATCAATTAATCAATCAATAAATCAAGCTTTTTTTACACTCACTGAGGGTGACCCTTATTTGAAATGTAGCTGAGAGTGATACAGAATAAGGGATTTATAAGTTGAAAGAACATAAATAATAAAAGTAAATGTAATAATAAAAGTAACTTTGATCAAATAAGTATAAAATAATGAAAACAATAATAGAAATACATAAAGAACAATAGAAAATATAAAACTAATTAAACTGCAATTACAATGTAAATGTTAATCGACAGGGCAATGAAAACTAAAGAAGGATAAGAACAAAAAGGACTAAAATGATGTCAAATGAATTAAAATGACAAATAATTTATTTTTAGAATCATAATTCATAATAGATCATAATTTTAATACAAATAATAATAATAATAATAATAATAATACATCAATTAATTATGTTATAATTCTAAAATCACAGAGCATGCTTTTAATAACATCATATTAAAGGGGTGTTATGGCATGAGTATTTCCAAAAATGCCCTTTAAATAAGGAAAAGATAATGAATTTATAAGAAAATTAATAAAATGAAGAAGAAGCTGAAATCTAATGAGCTACTAGTTAATATGAATTGATTACTATTATGAGCTCTCTATACTGAGCTCATAATAGTACTGACAATACCTTTAACATATTATAATTTACCAAATATTGCCATACATCCAACCTGAAGTGAAATATCACATGACCATTTACTGCAGATCTTGGTCTGTAAATGACTGCATAGGCTGGGGACAAATCGAACTAAAAGGTGCTGTATTGAGCAGAAATGCAGCACTGCAGATGAAGTGATGTAAAAAGCACATCACAACATAAAGCATTCCTTCTGAACCTAAATGAGGGAAGTGCAGGGAAACATTAGAAAGAAAAATGAGGGTCTGACTGGATGCAAGGATTGAAAGAAAAGGCACATTAATAATCAGGTAGTTCCCAAACCACAGAGTCACTGTTCATACACAGATGTACACAGATTCTAAATCAAGGCCGAGTAAACCAGGCCACACAGCTCATGCCTTCATCACAGACCACATTAATGTGCTGCTATATTAAGAGACACTCTCCTGGCTCTCCTCCAAGTGTGGCAACTACCTGTGTTACAAATAAAGAGGGTTAAAAGCAGGAGGAGGGGTGGCACACTGCATGGGCAGGAGGGTGGAGTTTCATTGGACAAACCTGTCTTCCTCCACCTCCATCTCCTCTTCCTCCTCTTCTCTCCTCTCTTCCAGCAGCTGCTGGAGCCTTCACAGGCCACCGGTCAGAGAGGGGAGGGGTCAGGGAGAGGAGAGAGGAGGAGTGAACATACACAGACACACAGACGGGAGGAAGAGCATGTCAGTGAGAGTCCTGACCAGACCCACATTTCAGATCAGATTACATCACTTCAGGTTTAAAAACGCACACGTTCATTAGACTGTCAGTCTAATTAGCTTGGAAGTTGACATTTTAAAGGGGATATATTACAGAAAATAGATTTGTGTACCTGAAGTGCCTATCAACCAACAAACTGTGAAAAATTAAACCCCAATCAGTACTTTTGGGCCGCCTGGGTCTCAAAACATGAAATTTAATTACTTGTTCAGGACTGGGCTCAAGATTATAGCACAATAAGGGAACTTTTAGCCATACCACCACCAGTGTAACTCCACCCATGGGTTTGAACTGAGATTGGTTTACACAAAACCTGCACATCAACAGAAAACAGGAGAGTGTATTCTTATTATTTTTGATGGCAACTTCTAACTATTGTTGACAAAACCCTTTATCTTTAAGTGAAACCTCAGCTTTGGTGAGTGAAAGTGCATTTTATCATTTTTTGTGCCGCTTTGGCCAGGTTATGTTATGCTGACTGTGCTGTAGTGAGGTTTTCATAGACTGGATTTGTATCGCTCTGTGTGTGTGTGTGTGTGTGTGTGTGTGTGTGTGTGTGTGTGTGTGTGTGTGTGTGTGTGAGTGTGAGTGTGAGTGTGAGTGTGTGTGTGAGTGAGAGTGAGAGTGAGAGAGAGAGAGAAAAAAAACAGAGTGAGTGAATGTGATTATTGTAATTCTCCATTCCACCTTAAATGGTGCAGGGTTAGTTTTAGTGCTAGCAGTGCCTGATAGTAACTGCTGCACCATTTAAGGTGGAATTGGCAAATGCGAACAAGAAGTGGTTGTTTTTTCAGTCGAAAGCAGAGTTAATCTGATATTTTTATCTATGATGGGTGGTCGACAGAGGTTGAGTTAGTGAAAGAAGGCACAGAGAGTAACAATAGTGAGAGAGCTCTGCCCCCTGTACTCAAAGGGGGCGGGGGCGGCAGTGACTCCTGTACATAAAACCTGCAGACTCCTCTGAGTTGTTTTTCATTTAGACCGTCAGGCAAAGTATTAAAAGTTAACAAGTTAAAATGGTTATGTCTCCTGGTGCTAATTTACAGTTAAAGCATATTTCTCTAACTGTAGCATCAACTTCATGACTGAAAACAGTAAAACAATCTCGATCCTGATCTCACTTTGTTTGTTCAGTTTGTTATTGCCACCTATAGACAATCTACAGATGTTGACATTATTTACAAACTCTCTGGTTTAGAGACAGGACCAGATATAGGGTTACTTTTAGGTTTTAGGTAGAAGTTAAGTGGAAATGAAGTAGAATATAATAGACATTATTATTACTGTTTCCCATTCCCTCCATCCACTAGACAAGAACCTGCTGATATGATATGCACCATGATACAGGTGTTATGATTTGTTATATTGCAATACTGTAAGTGAGGATATTTTGGGATTTTTAAAAACAAATTTTAAGAAAACTATCAGCAGTGCACACTGGTGCTACGTGTTTACATTGGAGTGAAAAAGTCCAATGGCTGAAGGTACAGCACTGCTATGCAGTGGCCAGAGTTTAAGCAGGGTTGAGATTTAAATGATTTTAATATCATTAATTAAGGTGCAGATTTATCTTCTTATGTTTAAAATAATTAAAAATATTTAACCACAAGTATTTTTCACCTGAAGTTCACTTCAACGTGATGCTCCTCAGGGCTCCATATCACCACACAAATGACTGTTACTACTGTATGTTGTAATAATTACAGTCATTAACACATTCTCACATGTAAGTGTAGCTGACAGTACTCACACACGCCCACTACACAACGACTCTAGATGATGAAACTTCTACAACTCGTATGACAACTTCCTCACCCAACCCACCTCACACAGGGAGAACAATCCATAACAACGTTTTCTTCTTTTACCTCTTTTTCTTCTTCTTCTCTCTCCTCTTCAGCTTCTCCAGGTCTTTCTTAGCCAGCTCAATGATGTCAGAGGTCTCTTGAGAGGGGTCAGGACCCAGCAGGGCAGAGGGAAAAGCTCCGGGACCACCGTAGAAAGACGAGCGAGTAGATGCTCGGGACAGATTCTTCCTCAGGTTCTCATTCACAGCCTCACTTTCCAGTAGCTTTGCTCTAAAAGTGAAAACAAAGACAAAGTGATTCAGTGCACAGAAGTTCTAGAGGACACATGAGAACACTTTCAGAAATAAAATCTCGAGTGCCATACCTTAAGTCTTCAATCTCTTTGATGTAGTTTTGGATCATAATCCCAATCTCCTCACTGCCTTCACCTGGACACAAACAACACATACTGTATTTTGTCGACAATATAACATGTACAAGGACATGGAGCAGTGTAGTACAGCTAACAGCAGCAGTAGCAGCTATCTTGAAGTCTAGATTACATTCCTACGTTGGTACATTTCTATAGAGTGGTATACAGTATCAATAATAATAATAATAATAATAATCTTTATTTATATGGCATGTTTCATACATAAATGCAGCTCAAGGTGCTTCAAATAGTGCTTTAATACAAAAAAATTATACAATAAAATTTAAAAAATGAAATTACAGAATAAAAGTCAGCATAGCTATAATATTATAAGATTATAATATTATAATATTGTAAGACCGGTGGAAATAGGTGTTGGGGGATTTGTAGCCAAAGTCTGCCACATCCCTGCTTGTGCAGTTTGGCATCAGGGGCCGGAAACTAAGGGTAACTGTTAAGGAGTAATCAGAAACAGCTGAAAGGTCTAGTCAGTGGTTGTGGATGAGGAGAACACAGACTAGTAGGGGAAATGCACTTTAGAGGAGCTGGTTCGGTGGTTGGTGTTGTAGCACGTAAAGATCACATGGAACTGGTGGCACTCAGCATGCATTAACGGTGCCAGTGGGGCTCAGTACAGCCTTAGTCACCAGGGAGGCCAGTGTGGATTTTTACATTTGTTAAGGGTAAGGAAGGTCTGTAAAGCTAGCTTGGAGGGGGGTGGGTCTGGGACACCAGACTTCACTGTTGAGCCTTCTGGAGGTGTTGTGGGCTTAATTCAGCGAAACACTGACGAGGGGAGGTGCCTACGTGATGACCCCTGTGAAGAGCTAGTAATGCAGTGTGTGGTTTGGGTACTCATGTGATGGGCTCAATGAGTAACCGTAGATGTTAAGGGTAGCTGGTTGCTGATCGGATCATAAACGGCCACAGCAACCATAGGGTGTAGCTGTAGGATTGAAACAATAGGATTGTGTAGCTGCTGGTAGTAAGAGAGAGGGGTGGGCCCTATGTGAAGCTCTAATGGTTTGGCATAGGATATTTTACATCTTATCTTGTGTATGATTCTAATTATTTGATTAAATAAAGAAACATGAAAATATAATTGGTAGATTAAAATCAAACAGAACTATAAAATTACAGAATAATTAAGTTTATTAGAAATTAATCTGGTTTGAGGCAAATCTCTGATGACTAGTTGGTGTATATAAACCTCTATTACTTGTTAGCTAGTTTGTGGGCCCTTTACAGTTGTCTATATTTCTGCACAAATATGACCTAAAACATCATCAGATTTTCACACAAGTACAAAAAAGTAGATAAAGAGAACCCAGTTAAAGAAATGAGACAAGGAGAAAGTCACTGCTCTCCAGAAAAAAACATTGTTGCTCGTCTGCAGTTTGCTAAAGATCACGTGGACAAGCCAGAAGACTATTGGAAGAATGTTTTGTGGACGGATGAGACCAAAATAAAACTTTTTGGTTTAAATGAAAAGCGTTATGTTTGGAGAAGGAAAACACTGCATTCCAGCATAAGAACCTTATCACATCTGTGAAACATGGTGGTGGTAGTATCATGGTTTGGGCCTGTTTTGCTGCCTCTGGGCCAGGACAACTTGTCATCATTGATGGAATGAATTGTGAATGATATCAGATCATTCTAAAGAAAATGTCAGGACATCTGTCCATGAACTGAATCTCAAGAGAAGGTGGGTCATGCAGCAAGACAACGACCCTAAACACACAAGTTGTTCTACCAAAGAACATTTAAAGAACAGTTACCGTAAACGTTTAGTTGCAGTTATTGCTGTAAAGGGGGGGTCACACCAGATACTGAAAGCAAAGTTTCACAAACTTTTGTCTCTGATAATTATGTCATATTGGATCATTTCCCTCAATAAATAAATGAACAAGTATAATATTTCTGTCTCATTTGTTTAACTGGGTTCTCTTTATCTACTTTTAGGACTTGTGTGAACATCTGATGATGTTTTAGGTCAAATGTATGCAGAAATATCTCATACACACATCTGAGTAGTATACCTGCTTTAGCAAGAGCCTGGTTAGCCTGGTCACTTAGCAGCTGTGTTAGACGAGCACGCTGGACATCAATGGTCTCCTGCATGGCTTTGACTCGTATGCGCAGGTTGTTGTTCTCGGTCTGCAGCATGGTATTCTCATGGTACATGTCATTGATGCTCTCCATGCCATCCTCACCAATCATCCTCTTTCCCTACACAGGGAGACAAGCAAGCTGAGTAGGTGGGATTTGAAAGCACTGTTTTTTTATGACATCACCAAGACAATTTAATATTAGTTTTTGCATTTTCTCATAAATGGACTACTGATACTATTCAATTACATCATAAAAACACTGCCATCGTTATAGTTTATAGAGTAACAAAAAAGGACATTAATGATGGATCTCTCACTGTGCGGTACTCCATGAGTTCCATCTGCAGCCGTGCAATCTCGGTCCTCAGTGCACTGATCTGCTGACTGGCCTTGTCCTGGTTCACCACCACCTTGTTCTTAATGTTACGGGCTCGGTTAGCATACTTCAGTGTGTTCAGAGTCTCCATAAAGTCCCGATCAGAAGGACTAATGCAGGCAATCATCACTGTTTGACTGTGGGACAGGAAAATATCAGATGTGAAGACCTTTATACTATAAACATACAAGCAAAACTTACAGAACATTTTAAACAAAAAATAAATTGATTTAAACAAATTTAACAAAAATGATGTGTAGTTTTAAGAAAACTGATCATCATATCTACCTGTTGCCACCTAAGGAATCCTGGAGGAGACGAGTAAGTTTGGAGTCCCGGTAAGGCACATGTGTTGATCGTTTGCTTCTGTCTCCTAAGGCACTGATGACGTTCCCCAATGCCAACTACATCAAAAAGAGCAACAAATACATCAGATTGAGTATAATAATAATAATAATAATAATAATAATAATTTATTATTATCTATCTCAAAACCAAAGATGCTTTACAGGAAAAAGGCAGAAGAATGAAAGAGAATAGAGAAAAGAGAGGTTTTAAGCTGAGTCTTGAACGAAAATAGATGAGGATCAGGATAGGATGGAGCGGTCTCTGAGGGACTGAGGTAAGATGTTCCAAAGTTTGGGGGTGATGACACTGAAGGACCTGCCCTCCACAGTGACCCCAACACAAACTTTCAAGCACCACTGTACATACAGTAGGGGAAAAATATTTGATACACTGCTGATTTTGCAAGTTTTCCCACCTACAAAGAAAACTTATTTTCAATAAAATGCTAATTAATAAATAAATAATTTTTTTTTTGATTCTGTCCGTCACAGTTGAAGTGTACTTACAATAAAAATTACACACCTCTTCATTCTTTGTAGGTGGGAAAACTTGCAAAATCAGCTTCATATCAAATACTTATTTTCCCCACTGTACATTCAAAGTTTTACAGGAGAAGGAACGAGGCTACATTGGTAATGTAACTTGAAAGGTTTGCTTTTCAGAAGTTCTTAAGGTCCATTCATCACAGGTTTACACACAATAAAGCACTTACATTTTTAATTATGTTAGACTACAATAAACAAAACAAAAACAACAAAAAAGACCCTGTATCTGTATCTGTCCAGTGATGCTGAATGATGACCTCACCAGTCCACAGTTGATAGAGATGCCCTCTTTGGCTCTGTCCCCTGTGGCTCCTGTTCTCTTCAGCCGCTCTGAGCCTGCCAGGTCCACGAAGTGGAACTTCGCTGTCAGCGTCTCGAACTCCTCCATGTCAGGCGAGTCATTGGCCAGCCTGTTATCAGTCTCATTATCCTAACGTAAGAGAAAATGTGAGACTTAACACTTCATTTACTGAGCCTGAGGACAGTTCTCAACAAAACGACACATTCAGCACACTGTCAGCATGCCAAGAGTAATAACACTGACAACAGAGCAAAGTACAAGTACAATACACTGATGAGCCAAAACATTACGACCATTTACAGAGCTATAAGTGAATAACATTACATCTTAACAATGTTGTATGTCAAAGTCTGGGATATAGATGGTAGACAGATGAACAGTAGGTTCTCTCATAAGTCCTGAGCCAATAACGGCCACATTGCCGGCTTTCTCAGAGCATCTCTGGAAATGTACAGTTCATGTGGTGCTCCTGGTCAGCAGTGGTGAGTATCTACAAATTTCTCAGACTGAGCAGCTATGAAGAAGCTCTGTTTTGCAAATCGGTGGACTTGAAGGATCATCTGCAAATATTCTGGTATTAAACTGACACCAAGTTATGTTGAGTACCGTTACAGGTCCGCGAGATTTCTGTGAAAAAGGCGGCACATTAAAGACAGTAGTCATATTGGTCATAATGTTTTGGCCTGTGTATATGTTTGAAAGTAACACTGAAGCAGGCTCATCTTGGTGCTTACATTGTCTGAGGGCACACACACTCGCACTTGGCAGAGGTGGATGGTGAAGATGGCGTGAGAGCGAGAGCTCTGTACGTTCATCTGAGTGCTGGCTGTTGTGCGAGACAGAGCTCCCAGCTTTAAGCACTGCATCATCTACAACACATCAACAACATCCGAGTCATCCACAAGACACACTGAGGTTAATAATGTGACAAACGTCCTTGATTATGGAAAGTTAGCATCCATCAAAATAAACTATTAGTATTCATTAAAGACACTTGTAGACCAATGAAAGTACTCTGGCGATTTTAAAAACTATGTGTGAGGCTCTCATAAAGCAAAATTTATTACTGAGCAAGCTAACATTAAGGTTAATATAACTCTGTTTGCTGCATGGACAGGCTGCAAAGCAGTTCAAGTTCAATAACATGAATGAAGGTCAGGAGATGGCTCTGGTCTTTTTAGGTAACTTTTAGTTCATTTCTTTGACAGAAAACTTAATCAGGATGCTAAAAGAAATGAGCCTCCTCTGATACATGTGAAATCAAGCTCCGCCTCTTTTCCAACATCGCTGCTGGGCAGCCAATGTGCTTGGAGGAAAATGCAGGATTCCCAGTTCTGATGCATCAGCTGGCAGACACCTGAGCCAGCCGACTTTACTTAGTACACAGTAAATCTGCCAGTGTTAAATCAACACTATTAGAGTTAAATGAACACTGAGTGTGTTACATTTTGACACCTTCAGTGTTAATTTTACTCTAATAGTGTTGATTTAACACTGGCAGATTTACTGTGTAGTGTTGGGGACAGTGCCATCTTTTTTGTTTTAATGTTGATGTATGAATAGTAGTTTAAACTAAAAGTCTAAATAAAATAGAATAAAAGTACCATCCTACAGGTTTTTAGGTATATGATGAATGACGGGCTCTGTATCAGTGTACATACTGAAAATCTAGTGATGAAGCTGAAGATTACTGGGTTTTATTACTGTAATATGACTTGCATTAATTTTATAGCTCAGAAAACACTTCTACAAGCTATGTTTTTAAATATTTTACATTATGGGGACATTTATATGCATGCTGACTCTTCTTTCCTTCACTCAGTGTATCACAGCTCTCTATGTTTCATATCAAATTCACTGTCTCACACACATCAGTGTGTACTTTAGCATTTGATCTCCTGGCCTTCGTTAAGGTGGCGACATCACTCGTACATTTTTATATACAAAGGTTTGCTGGGTAAACTTCCCTGTTATTTATAATGCAAGTCCTGGTTAAATAAAGGATAAATAATTTAAATAAATAATAATGTGATGAGCTATAAGTTGTACTGATTAACAGTAAAACAAAAAAGACTTGAAATGTCACTTTAAGTGCAATAAATATGACAGTTCACCTTTTGGAATAATGAATAATGAATTTATTTTACACAATATTCTCATTTTCAGATTAACACAGAGTTAACAGAGAAACAGAACCAGAGAAGACACAGTCTCTACTTTTAAATCAAGACTCAAAACCCACCTGTTCAGTTGAGCTTTTTGTAATTAACCTTTCTTTTCCAGTTACTGTCGTTACAGGACTTCATGAACATGGAGAATTGCGAAAATCTCAGATACTCTACAATATTGTGCCAACATGCTGGAGGTTGATGATAGCAATATGGATGGATACCTGTCTGTTCTGATGACACTCTAATATCTGTTCCTTCTGGTTTCCTTCCTTCCAGTCAGATCAGATGCCATTTCAATGCAAATATTCACATATGTTTTCTACTGCACTCAGCCTAATTGTTTCTGTTTGCTGTTTGTTTCCTTCTCTCTTTTCTGAGGAAAAGGCCACTGAAGGTATTTGATGGCTGAATTCTCCTGCAGTCCGCAACAGACCACCAGGTCCACTACACATACTGCGGTCAATTCCTTCTGCTCCGGAGTGGGTTTTCCTGCGGTTGACAACAAACCTACTGCTCATCTACTACTAGCAATGATCGGACTGAAGCTCTAATGCTACTTCATTTTAATTATGATACCTAATATGAATGCAATGATCACTATTATTAATATCATTAATGTTTTATACTGTAGCATACAGTAATGTCACATTTAACTAAGGATGTAAATCTGTGTCAGTAGTTTGATCAGAGGAGGATGGATCCCCTTTGTGAGTCTGGTTCTTCCCAAGGTTTCTTCCTCCAGCCTTGAGGGAGTTTTTCCTTGCCACTGTTGCCTTCGGCTTGCTTACATCGGGCTTAGATTCAGATTGTTTGATACTAATTATGTAAAGCTGCTTTGTTACAACGTCCATTGTAAAAAGCGCTATATAAATAAATTTTGATTGATATTTCCTTTAAAGAAAAATAAAATTTCAGAATCCACAAGGGCCCTAGTCCCACTTTTCACCCCACTACGATGCCCCTGATAACTGGTATAAACAAGCTTAACTGTGCTTGTGTTTGTTAGGTTTAAAAGCTGGAACTTGGTTAGGAGCCCAAAGCTAAACCTGCTTAGTGTGGCAAGTCCTTGGTCTATTGTTCTATTGTGTTTATTACAGTAATTCACTCACACATGTGTATTCAGTGTGTATATATCATCCCACAACAATTAACTGTAATCTCACACACACACACACACACACACACACACACACACACACACTCACTTCAGCCTCTGAAGAGACAGTGCGTGTGGTCACTCCAACAGTATAAATGCTCCCGCTGGCATCCTCATGGATCTTAATGTGAGATTTCTGCTTTCGGGCCTCCAAGTCACGTGTGGAGTCAAAGAGATCCAGAACTTCCTCATTATACAACTACACTCACACACACACACAAACAGAAGGAGAGAGAAAATACATAAAAACACACATCACTATTGCAATTTCAATAATAATTTATTAACAACACAAAACGATTTAAAGATTTAGATTATTTAGATTAATATTCTGGAGAAGTTGTTGATGGGTTCTGTAACAGAACTGAGTGTTCTATGTGGGATAAGTTGTTCTAATTAGGATGTGAAGATGGGCCCGATTAAACCTCAGAGTGCAGAGTAACACATTTGATCTTTGATGATGAGGGTACAGATGGAGAGTGGCTACAGTCTTCTGTCTCCACCCATCTTACACAGCTGAACTTGGCAGTCAATTGGAGTTGATTTGTATGCAGAGAGAGAGAGAGAGAGAGAGAGAGAGAGAGAGAGAGAGAGAGAGAGAGAGAGAGAGAGAGAGAAAGAGAGAGAGAAAGAGAGAGAGAGAGAGAATGGAGGGGAGTAGTAAATAACGCTCATCTTCAATAAATGGCTACTGAAATAGAAAGGTCCCTGTGTACCAATCAGAGCATCACCATGGGAACAGCAAGTCCAGTGCAGTGAACACACACACACACACACACACACACACACACACATACAGTGCCAACTGTGTGCAAGGATGCCATGGTGATGGTCAGGACTGCACTGTCAGCCTCTGATCTTATATTGTGTGTGTGTGTGTGTGTGTGTGTACACAGGTCAGAGATCTGTTAAGCAGGACACAGTAACATCTGGTTAAAGTAGTCTTGATCTAATGTGGCAAACTGGCATCAGAGCTAATAACTGCATATTTGAGATTGATTCTGACTATATTTATTCTAATCTAACTGCATTGCCCTGCTGAGTTTATTTGATCCCTCTGTGCTCTATTGGCAAAGTCAGAGTAATGAAGGTGACATAACCTGACATTATCCACAATTTGTGTACAGTTATTACATACTTAAGCAACAACATAACCAGCAGGTTCAAAGTACAAGAGCAGCTTTACATATGAAAGACAAACCTGAAATACTTTAAGAGACCATCAAATATTTTGCAGACTCACTGATTTCATCAATATCTAGTTAATAAAACTCAATGTATAGTTGCTATATCTCAGTTCTTGTCAGAAGTTGTCAAAGGGGTTCTGCAGGGATCAATCCTGGGACCTCTGCTTTTCATATCATATATACATGAGGTCAAAAAGCACTGCAGAGTTCATTTTTGATGCTGATGGTACTGTAATGTATTCATCCTCTGTACTGAAAATGTAAATAATTTAGTTACAGAAATCTGAAGGTTTTTGAAGTTTTGAATGAAGCAAAGGTTTTGTTACAAAATGACATTTTTAGGCATTTGGATCATCAACAAGCAATACTTGTATCCGCATTAAATTCTGGTGATGTCACTTATATAACCACTGTTACATTGTACCCTTAAACAGGCAAGAGTGGAAAACAAAAAATGTTTGTACCTCAAATGGACTTAGCACAAATGCGAAGAAAGATTTGATATTTTGTGTAGTTTGTATCTCACAGGATATGTTACTATGGATATGTTACAAAGTTACTAAAAATTGGCTGAAATGTGATAAATGATGACATGACTGAGTGAAAACTTTAACTTATGTCCACTACAGGATGTCAAAGTTAATGCATCTGGTGGTGCACGTTGCCTGTTTAAGTGTAACACAGTGTGTTACATTTTATTAATGGAGACAAACATAATATTCATTACATTACATTACATTTAGCGGACGCTTTTATCCAAAGCGACTTACAATAGTGGGAAAGTACAGATGCGAAAAAAATACTAGAGTTGTACTAGTATTTACTAGTACTAGTATACTAGAATTAACATTTGGATATCGAATGCTGAGTGCATATCAGTACTCATGGGGAGTATTTGGGATCATATTCATCACTGAGCTCCACAGCAAAGCTTTTTTCTATATAAGAAGGAAGCTACACACACTTTTTTATCTATAAAATTTTATACGTTTTGTGATGGAAACAGAAAACATGGCTGGTTTATGTATAATTTTTATCAATAGTTTAGTAAGAGGGCATCTACTCACAGAATACAGCATTCTTCACCTTTTAGTCAATGTACTGTACATTACTTTTAAAATAACCGTATAAAGTAGAGCTATGCGCAAGTTATCTAAGTAATAATACATGAGAGGGAGCTATGAGATACTGGCACAGCATAGATCAGAACACCAGTCAATATCTCACAGCATAGCACAACCCTCGATTGTATTTTTGTGAGTATAGCACAGTTCTGTTATCTATTTCGTGTTAGATTTTAAGATAAAGAGAAAAAAATAAATGTTTATCAACCTTCTGCAAAATAAAGTACCGGTAGTTCCTCTATCAGACACTCCACTCTTACATCATCATCAGACTGTACATCAGTCATTATAGTGTAGGAACATCATTTCCTCAATAACTGTGTATTATACAGACAATAAACACAGATATACTGATGTTAAAGATGTTGTTTGTTGGTGTAAACTGTGTCTCATTAAACATCACTCACAGCTGATCAGAGGTTCATTCATATCTCTGTTAAGTTCAGCTCTTAACTCAGTGAAGCTGCTGGTAGAAGTAGAACATCACTGCTGTTGATGTTACTAAAACTGATTTATTTATCCTTCAGTTATTTTACTGTATTGACTTTGTTTCTTTGTTTTCAGTAAAGGACTGTTTTTGGCAGGTGGGTATGTGGAGGAGTAATACCTAAAGAGCTTCAGTCAGAGTGTCGTTATGGTCAATATCAGCTCTCCTAGAACATTTCTCATCCAATCAGATTGCAGGGTCAGAAATAACGGTGGCATAATTATAATTTTATACATTTTCTACCTTTTGTTTCTTAATTTATTTCATATTCTAACACTGTATTATGCTTTTCTGATTGAGGTTTAAGCAGTTTCGTTTTATGCTGATGTAATGATTAATTGGTATGTTAGTTATGTTCTTTAAGGAATTTGATTTGTTGTGTGCTCAGCAGGGACCCACTGTGTATGAGACTTTGGTCTGTAAGTTAAGTAATAAGTTAAATGAATGAATGAAATTCCTGTTCAGAAAACTGCCCCTAAATTCATCAGAATTGTAAAATAATACAAGTATTATGCCATACTGGGCACTATATTGTTATACAACTGAAGTTATTTAAAGTGGATGCTGATTGAAGTGAACTGTGCATTTACCTCCAGGAACTGGGCGCTTATCTTGAACTCGGGGACCGGTCGGCCCTGCTCAGTTGCAGCCTGCTGTCTCTGCTCGATGCCTTTGAAAAGGTGACTGACCGCTCGTGGGATGATGCCCAACTCATTATCCGGTATGCTCACATCAAAGCCGGTGCCCATAGTGTATGTTTTGCCTGAACCCGTCTATAACATAGAAGCAAAAGGTTACTGAGATCTTTAGACTTCAATCTGCTGCCTAAACACCACACACACCTCAAAATGTGATGAGCTGTTCACTGACAAGACCTTTACGTGTGGTTTCTGGGACTATATGGCATAAGATCATCTACAATAACACACAACAGTAGGTTGCACAGGAACAGCCATATCCAGTGCATATTTTCATTCATTTTATAGCTTTAATAAGCTGATCATTTAAAATGTTGATGTCTTTGAAGTTCATTCCATTCACTTTGAACACAAAATGAGATAATTCAGCACTGATAACAGCTGCCGTCACACTTTCACTAAGGAGGGACCAAAACCAGCAGTGCTGCGTACAAGCTCAGGATGAATGTGTGTGTATGTGTGCGGGGTGGGAATGCCAGTGACCTGCTGATCCGGTTGACTGGTCAGAGGGGCTGTGGATAAAGCTGGGATTAACATTGGTGTGTGTGTGTGTGTGTGTGTGAGAGTGTGAGTGTGTGTGTGAGAGAGAGAGAGGTGGGGACAGAAAAAGGATGTAGGTCACAGGCAGTGAAGATGGAGAGTGAATGAAATATTCATGCTGGTCATATACACTGAAAGCTGCTAAAGGTCTTCCTCCCTCTTTTTAAAAAAAAAGGATGAGTGCAGATTCGATAAAACTCCCTCTAGAGGAGTGATTCAAGAGGCCTGGTCGTCATGGCAACCAAACGACGAAGTTCTAGCTGAGAAAGAGAAGGGATCTAAACTTACAGGTCATTCAGAGAGAGAGAGAGAGAGAGAGAGAGAGAGAGAGAGAGAGAGAGAGACAGAGAGAGACAGATTCTGAAGGGCACATGGTAGAGAGTGAGAGAAAGAAGAAATAAAGAAGCAGCAACAGTGAACGTTGGCAGACAGAGGAGGAGTTGTGAGGATTAAACATTAGATGTTCAGACTGAAAGAATTAGATTCGTCTTTGCCAGGAAACCAACCAAACACCAAAGCAGCTTCAGCAACCAATCTGAGACTTGTTTCAGATAAAGACCATCATTCTTTTCTCTTTTTCTTGGGCGAGATCTGTTGGGAGCCCAAGAATACCAAGAGCTGAAAGCATCAAAATGTTTCAATGCTTAAATATGGCAAAGAATTCTATACTTTAACTTTGTAATACAGCTGCACTGAAGCCTGTATTTTACTTACAGCTGAAAAGTTCTGCATGAATTACAAGGATTACATAAAAAATGAGCAGCTGTGTTAGATAAACTGTAAAAATGAGTCCTATTAAACATTTGGCATTAAAGACAATGAGTAGGGCAGCAACATAGTCAATGTCATGGGTACATTGGAGGATGTGCAGTGTCACTTAAATTAAATTAAATCAAGCACATCAAGCTAAAACATTTTACTGTTTGGCACCATAAGAATATCAATCTGTCACTGAAATGCATGTATATACATGTTGGAAATACATGTTGCCTTTGTCAACAACAACAAAAAGAGTCACATTTGTGCAGGGTTGCCAGGTTTGCAAAAATACAGTTGCTGGTAAAACTTCAGAGTTGGTGGTCTGCAGGGTTTTTGCACTACAGTAAATAAAATAAATTTAATGAGAAAGTAAGATTTGAAGATGATATACATTTTAAAGCTCATTGAAATGTATGTGTAACTTTAGATTTTGGGCTAGTTTCCCTTTGTGTAGTGTGACTTTGTTACAAAACCAGTAGGAGGTTTGGGATGATCTGGCAACCCTGTATTTGTGAGACTGATTTTAGTAAAACTGGTACTGAGGAGGACAGTAAACAGGTGGTGGACTGTACATGATCAGGTGAAGAAGGTGAAAAAATGCCAGCTGGCTGCTTTGGCTGTTTTTACAGCTACGTGAGAAAACAAGAGAAACCAATGTTGGCTCACACACTACACACGTGTACAAGCAAAAAGACATGAAATCTGATCTGACCATCACATTCAAGTCACATGTCCACGAATCTGATATGTATCTGATCTAGAACCACATATGAAAGTGACTCAAATCTGATTAGAAAAGATGGGATTTGACGTCCACACAGCCTGAAAACATCAGATCTGAGCCACATTAAGGCAAAAGCTCAGATTTGAGTCACTTCAGCCTGCTAATGTGAATATAGCCTAAAACGATTTACCATTCTGTAAAATGATGAAAAGACAACCAGTACAGGACACTTACTCTTTAGTTATTACACATTTTAAACAATTCATTCAAAATAGTCTGAGACACCCAGCAAATTACATTTATTGCAGTTTCTGTTATCAGTGCTGCTACAAATGATTTCTGCCTTAAATGAATGAACACAGTTGTGTATATACTGGCACAGAAGAGACAAAGCCCAGCACTATAAACAAGGATGACTTTCTTTCCTTGCTACTGAAAGTATGGGGAGTTCATTTCCTGTCTGCTGGTATGGATGACTGGCAGGTGCCCATCAAAAGCACAGGTGCTCACAATAAATCCACATACCTGCCCATAGGCAAAGATGGTGGCATTATAGCCCTCAAAGCAGCCTTCAATCAGCTTCTCTGTGCAGTTAGAGTATATTGTGTCTTGTTGGGAGTCCATGTCGAACACATAGTCGTATGTGAATGCCTTGTCCTTTCCCAGAATCACCTGGGGCTCCCCAGGGGTCACAAAGGTACAGATGTGACATCCCTCTATCTTCTCTCGCGCCAGCTGGGGACGAATCCTGAGAGAAATGAAATGAAGAAACAGAGTGTACTACATATTAAAATATTAATTGTCTTATCAGTTAAACTCACACTCAGATGACCTAGTGGGCATCAGAGAAGTAGATAACGATGCATTCTGCTGATGTTTCAAGGCAGCTAAAATTAACAGCCTAATTATCAGATTGATGATTGTGATACTGACGTATCTGGCACTCTTTCACACCTCCTAAACATCAGTGCATGCAGCATAATTTTCACCACTCATCATGTTCTCATAAACTGGCTGAAATAAATAACTATAGTGGAAAGCAGCTGTGAGCAGTTTCACTGAGGGCCAGACTTTTAGTGGAGACAACAGCACCTACTGTACCCTCACCAAATCCTTGGCTTAGGTTTCCAGCCCCCGAGTGAGTGTGAGTGTATGTGTGTGTGTGTGTGTGTGTGTGTGTTCACACTTCTTAGAGACACAAAATAAACATGAAGTTCACTAAGGGTGACTCAAATGAGATAAAGATGTCAACCCAAAGAGCAAAAATCTAATAAATTATGTAAATCACATTGCACTGATATACTGATAATAACACTGAACATCAAACACCCATATGCACCGGAATGAAACATTTTGCGTGAATACTGAACATGGACCCTCACTTCTATAAATGATTATAAACTTAATAACTGAATTATTTCCCAAAATAAGTCTTGTAGTGAGTCAGGAATGAATGTCTGTATTTTTATATGCTGGTTTGACATCATTAGGTTTAATAACATGAGTTTAATTGATTATTTTTTTATATTTGTATATATAACAAAGACAATAATATATGAATATGTATGAAGATGCTTGTATTTTACATTATTACTAACATTTAATAAAATGATGAAAAAGTCTAAAATGAATAATGTAAGACAGGATGTTTTGTGTGTATAATGTGAGTGTCATTGGCTACAGACACTGAAACACTTCACATTTCATCTGGTAATTGTGACACGGTCCCTAACACTGCAGCAGCCGGAGCACAAACACAAAGCTAAGCGGCTGTATTCTGGCTTCATCATAACAAGTGCACTTTAGTAAAGGTTGTGCTTGTAGTTTGTTGTCTTCTTCTAGAGAGAGAGAGAGAGAGAGAGAGAGAGAGAGAGAGAGAGAGAGAGAGAGAGAGAGAGAGAGAGAGAGAGAGAGAGAGAGAGAGAGAGAGACAGAGACAGAGACAGAGAGAGACAGAGGGGGGGGGGTCCTGGCCGGCCGTGTGAGGCACCTGACAGTGGGCTTTGGTGCTGCCTGTGTGTGTATAACAGCTCTTTTGTGCAGGCTGAGCTGCAGAGGACAATACACTGAGGGCAGCACAGAGCCGGTATTGTGTGTTTGTGTGTGATATTGGATCTGGACACTGGGACAACCCTGCACTGGACGCTGGCAAGAAGAGCCGGTGAGAGTGAAGACTGGTGGCAGAGATATGTCGTGGGAAGGGTGGTAAATGATGGGTAGATGAGTTCTCTCAAGTGAGGGAGGTGAAACAGCGTGTCTAAAGCCTGCTGATCTGGTTTCAAACATCTGCCCTGTGTACTTTTTCCACATTTCAGTTCAACCACAGAAGACTTTTCAATCTATCATTCTTTATTCCTTGAACTCACTGGCAAACAAACCAGATCAGATGGAAAACGACAGATCAGTGAGCCCAGTTTCATTGTGAATTTATCTTAACCAGCTTCAACTCTGTCAATTAAAGCAAGCAAGCTAATTAGTTCTGGGTTCTGGTCTCTTATTACTCTGATCTTGTCTAAATATGAGATTACAATTAGCAATCATTGTCTGGCACACTTAAGCTACGTTCACACTGCAGGCAAATCAGATGTCTCAGATCAGATCTGCTGAGATGACTGTTCACACTGTTATTAGTAAGAGATCAGATCTGATTTGTCTGTCCACACATCACAAATCTGTCTGTTTGGGTTTCTGTGGTAATAGTGCAGGCATCAGTAACACTGGTTACGTGACTCCAGGTTCATGGTTTTCCTGCAAAATTTTGTTTTTATTTTATTGCACTAGTGGGTAAAATTTCAGAGGTGGTGGTTGTTGGTTTTTGGACTACTTTAAAAATGTACCACCAAAAACTCTTACAGTCACACAGCAGAAAAATAGCAGTGTTGGAGATTAGTACAGAGTACACTTTCTAATATTAGAAGACCCCAGTTAAGGGATCTGAAAATATAGATTAGATTAAGACTAAAATAAGATTTAAGAATAATAAACAGTCATTTTAACTCCGTCAAACATCTGTGATTACACTCTTTAGATTGTGGGCTGGAGAATTTGTGAGAATTGGAGAATTTGTGTTGTGAGTGACGTAAAAGGCACATAGAAATCCGATTTGAGCGACCAGTGCGGCCAGACTGAGCTGAATCTGTACACTGTGGCATTTAAAGTCCTGCGAGAGAGCTGCACATGTGCACTTCAAATTCTGATTAAAGTGTAAAGTAAGGAGACTGGTGCTGCTGCTTGTCAGCTTTAGTGGTTTTATCAAGAGCTGCACAGTATATTGTTTGTTAATTCATTCAATCATTATCACACCCGCTTTATTCTTATCAGGGTCGCGGTTAGTCCCCTACCCCCTCACTGGGCGCAGGGCAGGGCATTACACTATTCAACTAAGCCCAGGACAGGGCGCCAGTCCATCGCTGGGTGAACACACACGCACACACATACATACACACATACATGGGCAATTTAGAGTAGCCAATTCACCTGACCTCCATGTTTTTGGACTGTGGGAGGAAACCGGAGACCCCGGAGGAAACCCACGCAGACACGGGGAGAACATGGAAACTCCGCTCAGATGTGGACTCAAACCCAAGACCGCAGCGCTGAGAGGCGAACATGCTAACCACTAAGCCACCGTGCCGCCCTTTGTTTGTTAATGATCACATTAAAGGAATAGTTCAGCCAAAATCCATACTGTAAACACCAGAACATCATTTGAGACAAAATATAAACCTACTTATAAACCTACTTAAACCACAACCAGATCTAGTCTCAGTCTTAGACAGTCTGCTCACAGATGTACACCTAATTAAAAAAAACATACTAAGAACAACCATCAGAATATTGGACTGGAGACTGTCACAGTTCTGTCTATAAACATCGCTGGCTGTAAAATGCAAATAAACCCTTTAATAAAAAAGAAAAAGTGCATGCTGTGAACATTATGAACCTCCAAACAAGCTTCAGCAAGTTTTGGATCATATGATTCAGAGGACGTTAATCATTGTGCACATTTAATATTCATCATGTAGCCTCAGTACCAGGTTCTGTTATACTGCACACGTCTTTTTGTTGACATGGGATGCAAACAAAAATAATTAAGCAGCAAACCTGTTTGCACGTTTAGTGCTCAGCACTGCTTAAACCCAGCGTGAATCTGTAGGCAGGTCTATACCTGCCTCTGTCTAACGCAGCTCTGCACCAGCTGAGCATAAATTATTAAAACCTGCTTCACTTCAGGTAGCTCTAAGGTAAAGACAAGATTCTGCCCAACTATTCCAGATCATCAAGGATCAGCCTCCTTTATCCATACCCACCTTCAAACTTCTAATGCTTAGTGACAGATCTGCAAAATATCCCTCCTTTAACCCCCAAATGAATCTAAACTAAAACACCACTGAAGTAACCATTATGATGAAACCAGAATACAGCCGCTTAGCTTTGTGTTTGTTCTCCGGAGGCTGCAGTGTTAGGGACCGTCTCACAATTACCAGAAGAAATGTGAAGTGTTTCAGTGTCTGTAGTCAATGACACTCACATTAAACACACAAAACATCCATCTGACTTACATTATTCATTTTAGACATTTTCATCATTTTATTAAATATTAGTAATAATGTAACATACAAACCTAATTCCAAAAAAGTTGGGACTCTAAACAAATTGTGAATAAAAACTGAATGCAATGATGTGGAGATGCCAACATCTAATATTTTATTCAGAATAGAACACAAATCACAGATCAAAAGTTTAAGCTAAGAGAATGTATCATTTTAAGGGAAAAATATGTTTCAAAATGTCATGGCGTCAACAAATCCCAAAAAAGTTCCCCCTTCTTCTTACTGCACTCAACAGACGTCTGGGGACAGAGGAGACCAGTTTCTCAAGTTTAGAAATAGGAATGCTCTCCCATTCATGTCTAATACAGGCCTCTAACTGTTCAATCCAATCACTTTTCATCCCATTGCCCAAGAAAGAAGACTTGCTCCAGTGCAAGAACTACAGGACTATTGCACTGGTCTCACATGCTAGCAAGATCTTGTTGAGAGTGATATTAAAACGAATGCAGTCTAAGCTGGAAGGGGAGATTGCCCAAGAACAAGCTGGATTTAGACCAAGAAGAGGCACTCGGGATCAGATCACAAACCTCCGGATCATCTTGGAGAAAGCAAGAGAAAGGAATCAGAAACTGTATTTCTGTTTTATTGATTTCACAAAGGCATTCGACATGGTACAACATGACCAATTGTGGATAACCATGCTGGAGATGGGTTTCCCCTCACACCTGATCCAGCTACTGAGAAATTTGTACAGCCATCAGGACCACCGATCACACATCAACATGGTTCAACGTAAGACAAGGAGTCCGTCAAGGATGTAACCTCTCACTAGGGCTGCGAATTTTTGGGAATTCAGCGAATCGATCCAGAATCGATTCTTGGAGTCAGGAATCGATTTTTTTCCGATTCTTTCAAATACGTTACTTTACCGTTGCAATCTCTGCAAATCGCAAGAGTGACGTCAAGCCCTTTCTTACCCGGCCGGGTTGACGGTAAAATCCAAAGTGTTTCCAAATGGTTGCTTTCAAAGACCGCGGCTTGGCTTGCATAGCCGACGCTCCTTCCTTGTTTTGCCAGCACTACGGTGGCTAAAAAGGCACATCCGCACCCGCAAAAAAAAATAAATTTTTTGAAAACGAGAATCGATTCTGAATCGTTCAGTGTTAGAAATGCAATTCGAGCTCGAAGCAATTTTTTCCTGCACCCTTACCTCTCACCATGTTTATTCAACATCTTAGGAGAACAAGTGATGAAGAAAGCACTACAGGGATTTATGGGAGGATTCAAAATTGGTGGAAGGACT
>BRDA01006352.1:0-18006 GCA_036984385.1 Crenuchus spilurus
CCTAAGATGAACATTTCAGACCCCTCCATGATTTATAAGTGGGAGAACTTGCAAATTTGCAGGGTGTTCAAATACTTATTTTCCTCACTGTATAAAATCAGGTATATGTGTATTCAGCTTTGGGGATGTAACTGATTTCTTCTCCACACTGTAACTCTTATTGCTTTGCTTGAACAGATGTTCTTAGCATTTTTTATATATAAATCAGCACACATTATAGCAATTTTGTATTTTCATGGCCCATGTCACCACCCATGTTCATGTGTAGAATCTAACTAATGCAATACCATCATCCTGGTTAGCATACCAAAATGATGCTGCGGTCACACACCAATGTGCAGCCTTGTTCTTATATCTCTTTCTGCCTGTCAGCTGCGGTCTGGAGGTTCACAGATCCTGGAGGGATGCATTGCTGAGATTCCCAACATTTCCAGCCTAGATATCTCAGACAATGGTGAGTCTAAAATGCTGAGATTCCTATCAGTAATTGATTGCAGTTCAGTAAGCAACAGACTGTTGGCTAGCTTTCCTGAGTTCTGTAACAATATTAGGCTATTAACATTTAGGCTATTGATTAGAATATTTCAGTGACAGTGATATTTACACAATTTACACCAAGTGTTGTTTATCAGCCAAGGAATGGTAAATGTCTAAAGCTTCTTTAGTTTTGCACTGGTGCTAATGTGATTCAGCTAACAAGTAATTGAAGCTTTTAAATGGAAAATGGATTTTGTTGTAGTAGTGTATTTATTGATAAGTTTTTCATACAGTGTCAGAAACCACATAGCCAAATCTGTTTGGGATTACAGAACACCCTGACATCGCTTGAGGCTAGTATGTGATGAATTAGCTTGTTGAATTAATATAATATTATATATCAGTGTATTTCCATGTACAGTATATCAATTCATACTTGGGTCAGAGTAGCTCTGAGAGTCATGTCAGTCGGTAAATTGATTCACTGTGTGGTAGCAGTCTTCTGATCTAGTTTACATTTTTCTCATTTTGCTTATAATCTGTCACTTCATTACTGCTGCTAAAGATAAGATGAGGTCGTTGGGCTATGAATCTTTACCATGTTTTTTTTTAAAGAGGATTTTTCTGCCTATCATGACAAACTTTGATAGTTGAAGAGGAATTGAGTTATCCCCTCAACATTATTCACACATTTAAACCTCTTGTTAAGCCACTTGATTCTAATTAATCTGCTGTTTGGCAGTTTTCATTTCAAAAGTATGGCGGCAACAGATGCGAATATTTGAATGTTTTGTGATACTGTAGTGTCATCAGAAACAACTGATCAACTGAAGACACTGTCCATTTTATTAGAAACTCGGACATATATATATATATATATATATATATATATATATATATATATATATATATATATATATATATATATACACCGTGTATCACATACATATAGCTTTACAGGGTTAGCAATAACAAAACACCAAATCCCCAGTGAGCAAGCCAACGACAACAGTGGCAAGGAAAAACTCCCTCAGAACTGGAGGAAGAAACCTTGGGAGGAACCAGACTCCTCTAGTCAACTAATCATAAGTTCTTGATAAATCACATAATCCTGTGATGCTGTTGTAGTGTTCAGGTGTACTGATATGGTGACAGTAGTGAAACAGGAATGATGGTAAAGATATTAGCCAGAAAAGTCCATATAAACTTGAATGAAGTGTAGGGCATCTGAAGCAGGTCACATTAATTGGTTGTTGGTGGCAGCTGGTCTAAGGTGACATCATGCAGAGATATTATTCTATCTTCCATCAGCCTTGGACCGGACCAGTGGGCAATCACTCATTCAGAAAAAGACAAAGATGGAATTGGTTCTTTTTGGCTTTATAGAACACAGGGATTATGAGACATATCAGAGTGTGGCTATTGACTCTGGCAGAACTATCTAGAACAGCCTACCTAAAAGGAAAGAGCCAGAAGGTAAACAGGCATGGGAGCTCCCCGGGACACTGGCATCCCTCTGCTCCACCACCAACAAACCTGAGTGATCGCGTGAGCAGCGGTATGACCGCCCCAGCATCTCAGTTTACTATAAATCCCTATGTTAGTGCACCCCTGAATCTACAACCTTTCTATAATGTAAAGTATTAATTACCAAAAGCCAGATAAATTTTCAGCCTAAACTTAAAGGTTGAGACAGTTGCTGAGTCCCAAACGTTGTCTGGGAGGTTATTACAAAGTTGAGGGGCCGTATAAGAGAAGGCTCTTCCCCCCTGCTGGTGATTTCTGAATTCTGGGAACTATCAAGAAGCCAGCACCCTGTGATCTAAATAGACAAGATGGTTCATAATAGGAAATAAGGTTTCGTAGATACTCAGGGGCGAGCCCATGTAGGGCTTTATACATCACTAAAAGAATTGTATATTCAACTCTGTATTTAACTGTGAGCCAGTATATTGCTGATGGAACTGGTCTAATGTCATCAGATTTTCTGGTTTTAGTAAGAACCCTGGCTGCCGCATTTTGAACTAATCCTCTAATCCTTGAACTAATTTTGAACAGCCCTCCCCTGGTCATGAGCTGTGGGTAATGACAGAAAGAATGAGATTGTGGATATAAGTGGCTGAAATGAGTTTTCTTTGCAAGGTGTCTGGGTTCTCCATTAGAGTTAGGGTGTAGAGTTCAAGTATCCAGAAAGTCTCAGAGTAGAGCTTCTGCTCCTCCCTGTCGAAAGGAGCCTGTTGACGTGGTTCGGGCACCTGGTAAGGATGTCTTCTGGACGTCTCCCAGGTGAGGTGTTCTGGGCATGTCCAATTGGGAGTAGACCCTGGGAAAGACCTAGGATGTCTGGAGAGATTATATCTCTCAGCTGGCCTGGAAATGCCTTTGAATCCTCACATATGAACTGGAAGCGGTGGCTAGGGAGAGGATTGTCTGGTCTACTTTGCTTGGGTTGTTACCTCCACTTCCCAGACACGAATAAGTGGAAGCTGATGGATGGATGAATGGATGGATTTGCAAGATCTGCTTTATCTTCTTCTTTTGAAGAGTCTGTTGTGATATTGGTTAAAAGTGTTTGTGTGTCAAACATTGATACTTTTTTAACCATGTAAGCCATCATAAGCCATGTCTAAATAATATACATTTCTCATTTTGAGAATGTTTATTATAATTATATAAGATAAGATGTGTTTAAACTTTTCCTTTCAAATACAAAGTCAAAGACATTTTATTAAGTAAAATTATATAACTATTGGCAGTTCATTTTCACTAGTTTAAAACCTCATTAACATGCACAATTGTCAATACAGATACATTTACTTAATAAAGATCATTTTATAATAAACTTACAGCATTCTTGTAATGTGGAATGTTAGATATGTAGACTAGATTTAATATAGTTTCACTTGCTAAGATTCCATTTTTAGGTGTTGTTTTACTATGAATTATATATCTGTGTAAACAGGTCTGGACTCGGACATGAGCACACTGCTGGTGTGGCTGGCCAAGAACCGCTCCATCCGTCACCTTTCTCTGGGGAAGAACTTCAACAACATCAAATCAAAGTAAGCTGGAGAGTGCTAGATAGAGAGAACGTCGGAGAGCTGTGGTGAGCGTATGCATTCAGATGAGATTGTTTTGATGTTGACTTCTGAAGGCACTCGAATGTAAAATATTCATGTGGAAGTCAAATGTTTGAGCATATGTTGCAGAGGATCTCAGGTTGCCTGTGTTTGAGTTTCAGACAGTCAGAATCCTTTATTCTCCTGACGGGACATGTGCTGCTTTGCTTTGAACCTTTATTTCTGAGTACTTTTTGAACATTGACATGCTTTGTTTTAGTTCTCCAGCCAGATACATGACCAGAACTCACTTTCAACTGCATGTTAGTTTGAGGAGAGGCTTTGGTGTGTGGCGGTTTAAAAGGCATGTTGAAGTAGTCTGTTGGGACTTTGCTTTATAGTGTTTTATCTTTTCTTTACACAGAAACCTGGCACCTGTCCTGGACAACCTGGTCCACATGATTCAGGAAGAGGAGTCGGTGAGTCATTCCTTCGGAAGTGCTGAAATCAAATGCCTGAACCTCTGTTGTCCTAATTATTATAATCTTTATTATTATTATGTATCCTCAATTTGATTTTGAGTCCATATGGAACATTGAGTCTTCTTGTTTGGATCTTTAGACTTCTTAATGGCTTGTTCATTATTCCACTGATTGGATCGATTTTATCGCTGGATGCTCACTCTCTGTTCCAACTATATCTGTCTTTATCAAGTTCAGTGGTTCTTCTAAAGGGTGTCCAAAATAAGAGAGCTTAAAAGACCCATTTACTTGTTTTTTTTGACCAATATACCCTCAGAGGTCTTCTCCAACAGTAAAGACAATTTTATTGTCAACGTTTCATATTAAGAATTAATCAATTAAGCAGTGTATACAGGCACATCCCAACAAACACAACATTCACAATGATGTCCACTTTCCTACAACATTGTCCAAGTAACATTGCTATTTGGTAAGTTTTCCTACTGACATCATTCAGACTGTTTCATTGAGTGGTTCAGTGGTGTTGTATAATGTTGTCAGCATGTTCTTTAGTTTTGTTGGACAATGTTATAACAACTTTCTGAGGAATTACTTTTTAACATGGTGAGTGTTGTGAGAACATTGTCACAACGTGATTGTGTTTGCAGGGTAATCTGCTGAGCACATTAGCTTACCTAAAGCTGTTAGAAGCACCTGCAACAGAGTATTTTCATCATCTACTTGATTTTCACATCATACACTTTAAGTCAGTACTTATAATACTTCAAAACTACAGAAAATTCAAGCAAATGCTTCATGTTTTTTAATTCTCCATGTTTAGAAGAAATTGGTTCATTTCTGTTCTGAGTAGCACAACCCACAGATTTCAAAACTCAGCTGTGCCATTTTAGTTTTGTAAGATAAAAGAGCTAAGCACAGAGACATCTATAGAGAACAGAACCTGCACAAGTGTGATAACGTTTTTAGTACTTTTTAGTGTTTTAGTACTTTTTCAAATAGAGTCAGTACAACACAGCACTGTGTAACACTTAAAAGAGGGATTAACACTGACTGTCCGTGACAATGCAGCTTAAGGAAATATAAGTATTTCTGTTTTTGCATGAAAGGGAACTTAGTTTCTTATTTCAATTTCCCATTCCACCTTAAATGGTGCAGCAGTTACATTTCAGTGCCTGGAAGAAAGTGTAAATAAGAAACTAACATCATGATTTCTGCAGAGTTTTACAAGACGTTTATTGGCTTTTAGGTTTATAGGCTTTTCTAGGCTTTACATTTATTGTTTTATATGTTTTTGGACTCTGTAGTGACCACTGCTTGGCTCTATTGTTTTGTGAGACTTTTGTCTGCATGTGGTTTTAACATTGATGTTGTATTTATCTGGTTTAGAGTGACTGAATGTGGATTTACAACACTGCATTGCTCGTATGCATTATCGAAAATAGAAGTAGAGACTCCCTAACAATCAAGTCCTTAACTCTGAGAGTCAGTGTAGATTCACATGTCTTCACTAAGCAGTCCGTTTGTAATGATGGAGCTTAAATCAAATTGGCAGGACTCTCTGTGGAACTCTGTAAAGAGGTTTTGGGGGGAAGCAGGAATACACCCTCTAACCAGCTGTTGTGAGCAGGGCTGTTTAGTAGGGATGTCCCGATCACGTTTTTTCTGTTCCCGATCCGATCCGAGTCAGTAATTTTTTAGTGTCTCCCGATACCGAGTCTCAAACCGATACTTCTATTTTCTACATAAGAACTAGATAATACTAGTATAATAGATAGTACTAGATAAGAGTATATCTGTGATATGAAGAGTTTTAAACATTTAATGCACATTTTAGCATTTAGTGTATATAGCTGAGCTCATCAACTGCATATAAAACACTTAAGTGTGAATAAAATGTGTGTTAAACCGGATAAATAGAAACAGACTGAATGAACGACGCTTAAGTTTGGAATTGTTCTGTTCTACCTTAAACAGGCAGCAGTAACAGTGAGGCGGCTCAAGCTGCCTACAGTAACTGCTGTAGTATTTAAGGTGGAACGGAACAATTACTATAAGCGGTAACAAAGATTTACATACAAAACAGTTCACACATCATAACTGTGGATCTCTGGTCTAATAATAAAGCTGAAATATACTACTTAAGTTATAAAAATAAGCTTATATCTGATATATTTCCATAAAGTACAATAAAATACTTGTTTACAAATGTTAAATGAACACAACTTTGCTTCCTACCTGCTGCTATTAACGTTACTGCACACAAACCTCCCATACACATCACATATGATCAGATATCAGACATACAGTATTAGTCACGATTAATGAGATAAAATCCTAAAGCTAACGTAGTGATACGCAAACATTCACTCCGCCTCTCGGCCAGTGCTAAAGCCCGCCTCCATACTCTGATTGGCCGCCACGTTCCCCGAAGCTTACAGTATTCACATCAGAATGGAGGATTTTGCCGCTTGTCACGCTTAACCTGATTCCCTTTGGCGGGCTCCAAAAACAGACTATTCAATAGTGAAACATGGACAGAGAATGGAAGCCAAACAGCGCCCACTAGTGTCAAAATCCGATCAGAAAAGCCGATACCGATCAGTTAAAAAATGCCGTGATCTGCCCGATCCCGATCTTTGAGATCGGATCGGGACATCCCTACTGTTTAGACTGACTGAGAAAGGGGGCTGTTTTGATTAAAGCTTTTGGTATTTTAAAGCAAACATATTATGTGATGTCATTAAGACCCTCAGTCAGCTGTATTTAAAGAGATATAATAGGTCACCTTTAAAATAACAATATCAACAGAGTAAATACAAGTCAATGATTTAGTTGCGTGCTGCTTTGGATAATCAGTAGTTTATTGAATGAAATGAGGTGAGCTGGTGGTGGAACTGAACCAGACTGGAGAACGGTGAGAAGGTTTGAGAACAAACCTGTGCTCTTCTGACTGGCCATATTAATGACTTTTTCTGACAAAGAAGAAATACTTGTTCATTTAAACTATATTTGTGATATTGTTTTCAGTGTTAATGCTGGATCAGTTTATCTGGGGGTCATGTCCTCAGCGATGATATTAAACGTCTCCTCATTGTGACGTGAATACCAGTAAAATGCAGAGTGAGTGAATGTCTAGCATGTTGTGTTCTCTACAAACCCAGGTAATGCTCTCCCAGGGGAAGGTCTCTGGTATCCATAGGATCCAGAGCTAGTTAGCAAAGCATAGAATCCAGAAGATACCTCAATCTGCCAAATACAGAAGTCAGTATGAATGCCTAGATATGCAATACACAACATACATTGTTTGAATGTCAAATCAATAAAGAAATGAGTACAATCATACGTCTTTAATAAGTACAAGTATTCTTGGTACTCTTATCTAGATTGGACTGAGATGAGCACCGAGTTTATTTAAAAATGGCAGATAATTCTGCCTGTCATTTTCACAGAGTAGGGGAGAGAAAAACACTGACACAGCTGATCTGGATGGAAATGTAATCACTGAGGAACCCCTGTAAAAGAAAACCTCAGGACCCCACGCAGATGCTGCCAAATCTCCGTTTGAATTGGATTATTTAACTTGTAACTAAACATTTTCCACAGCTCCTCAGTTATGAAAGGATAAATGGTTCTCTGGACACTATTTCAATGGAGTTATGGTTATGTAGTCAATTTAATTCCTACTTATCAGATTTAATGTAAACAAATAGACAATCATTTACAGCCATTTAATTAACAGCCTTTAACAATAGTTCTTGAATGAGCTTACAGTGATATAGCCAGTAACTAATGACTTGTGCCTGTAGCTTTAGTGGTTGAGCGTTCCTGAAAAACATTCTTGTGGATTCTCACATCTGCCTAGAAAATAATCATGCAAATCTGCCTGGGGCTAAAACAGGCAAGTGCTGAGCGCTAGAAAGGTAAAAAGGTCTATCGACCTTTAATTCTCTGAGGGGAGCAGGGAGAAAAACGCTGAAATTACAGAAGAGCTCCTCTAAAAGGAGAGATTACCAGGACCTCATGTAAATTTAATCCCATCCAGATACATCTATTATAGTGAACAACAGCCTTTCCTGGCTGGTTTCATGGCTTTCCGATCATCATTAGGCTTCACATTAGACATCACATCATTTTGTAGATGGTTGTAAACCTGCAGTCAAGGCCAGGGCTCTTCCCCACTGACCCAGAGAGAAGGATGTGTTCATCTCCACTTCACAGCCTCAGTGTAGAGGCTCAGGCTGCAGAATTTAGATTGTCCCATTATGTGTTGAGGCACAGTTCCAACACACAGATTAAACTCAGAAATCACATGGCAGAGAAAAAGAGATACAAGTATAGAGCGAGAGAGAGATTAGGAAGGAGGAATGCATTTCTTAATGTAAGGGCTAGAATGACATCTCCACTGCAAGCTTGCCCATATTGTGGAAGCTGAAACACAAGGCAGTCATGCTCTTAAACCAGGACCAACTTATTTCTTTCAGTCACAATTCTACAGTCTCTTCTTATGAAACAATGTAACTGTTTTAAAGAGAAATCGGTGTATTAAATGATTGCTTATATTTGAATGTGTTACTCAAATTAACATGTTTATTTTGTATTGTTACAGGTAGGTACAGTGTCCAAAAACTCATGTTTAAGTATTGTTACTTTAAAATAATAATCCAAACAAAATCACAGCCTTATTTAGGTATCACATACAAACACCAAATCAAAAATGTCCAAAGCATAGTTTCCCTTCAAAGTAGTTAAAATGAACAAAAATGTACAAACTCGATACAAATACTGTACATGTGTCTGATTTTAAACATCAGGTTTTTCTTATATACTGTGCACTGATATTTCAGAATATTATGACCACCCCTGGTTTGGAATGAATTTGGACTGGGACATCACAAATGCCAAATGACATGGTTTGCTGCAGGTATGAATAAGTGTGCACACCAGTCAGGTGTAGCACAGTGCAAAATGACTATCATGGGCAAAAGACACAATTTGACTGATGTCCAAAAGAGCATGATCCTATGGTGACGGACAAAGGGTGGTAGCGTCTTGGAAACCACTAACTGTGTGGGACATTCTTGAGCCGCCATATTGAAGGTGTACCGACAATAGACTTCTTCTACATTGAGTGCATTCCAATGGCATAACACTGGTGTCCCATGGGCCATTGATGCCAGAGGGGAACAGTGACTACAGTGAGTGTACAGAACAATCAACACACCACAGTGGACTTTTAATCTCTATTATGAACACAGGAGCAACAAGGAAAGTGTCAGGGATCACCATGTCATGTGGCATCTGTGACATCTCAGGCAAAGTTCATTACACACCAGGGGTCATATAATATGCTGAGAGAGACAAATAAATAATTTGTCCTTTAAATATCACACTGATGCTGATTAGGACTTAAAAAGCCAAACTGTGTTTAAAATATGATGCACTTGGATATATCAGGTTATGAAATAACAAACTAACTACAGATATGAGATCCACAAACAACTGCAGTAGTTATGTTCATACTTACTATTGAGTCTTATGTGCTGGATTTTATATGCAAAGTGAATAAAAACATTTTCATCACTTATTTTACAACACAGAAACCATCTCGGCTGCATTTTTTACAGACCATGTTCTTACACTGAGCTTGTGCCCTTCTGTTGGTTCACACCAAATGGGGTAGCCATTATAGAATAGAATAGAATAGCTTTTTATTGTCGCTAAGAAAACAATGTTATCAACAGTGAAATGCAGTTTAGCCTCTTTTCAGGCAGCAGTGTAAAAGAATTATTACCCTCATACATCTATTCTAGGGGTCCCAACACCTTGTAGCCAGTTGGCAGTTTGTTGCTCTTTGGGGCATTGTCAGTCACTGCTGATCATGAGCTTACTACAAGTCTTGTTATATATGGGGGCAGTTGTGGGTATGAATCCGGTCTTGTGACTGTAAGGTTGCCGGTTCGATTCCTGGGCAGGTTATGACTGACCTGTACGTAACCCCCAACTGCTTCCTGAGTGCTGTGGATAGGGCTGCCGACTGCTTCGGGCACGTGTTCTGACAGTCTAGTGTGTTCACTAGTGTGTGTGTTTTACTGCACGGATCGGTTAAATGTGGAGGTCACATTCTGTTGTGTGCAAAACTTGAAACGAATATAATCTAATATAGTCTAGGACCAGGCTTAATCCCTGTACAGGAAACTAATCCTATTCCATATTTTTAAGGAAGTATGGAAAATTCAACTTTCACACATACAGTTAACAGTCAAATGTTTGGATACACCTTCTCATTCAATGTTTTTATTTATTTATTTATTTTCCTACATTGTAAATAAATACTGAAGTCTTCCAGTAAACTTAAAAGTGTTAAACAAACCAAAATATGTTTTAGATTTTAGATTCTTCAAAGTAGACACACAACTGATGTTAAGAGGCAAGAAATGCAAGTCATGAACTCTTGAGAAGACACAGCTGTTAATTGAAAGATGTTCCATTTGACTACCTCATAAAGCTGACTGAGAAAATGCCAAGAAAGCTGCCATCTAAGCAAGAGGTGCCTACTTTGAAGAATGTAAAATATAAATATATTCTGGTTTGTTTAACAGAATATATTCTGTTTATTATTACAATTATTTATGTTTACTAAATAATTACAGATGTATTTCTTCATAGTCTGAATGACTTTAGTATTAATCTACAATGCAGAACATTTTTAAATCATAAAAAACCATTGAATGAAAAAGGTGTGTCCAAACTTTTGACTGGGACTGTACTTCCTAGTTCTCTAAACTTTGTTATGGGTACTCTACTCAGTGAGCAGATTAAAGTTGTTCTCTTGTGTTCATCTTCGTTGTACTTGTCAGCCATTGCCAATATCCACTTACTTCACACTACATAGCAGAGCGATGTCTAGCTTTACAAATATGTTATCATTATAATATCTAATCATTTATAACACATATTGGGTATTCATTCAAAAATATTTATCCAAGAAAAAACATTGTGTTTTTGCCTGAACATCTGGGTTTCTTTTTGAGTTTACTCGTGAGAAAACAGTGGGTGTTCTGTACTTTCTCTCTCTTTGTCAAAGGCCCTGTGGGTGGCTGTAATGTCTGCAATAGTAGACTCATACAGAGGCTGCATTCCAGTTACAATGACCCAATATGGACTGATTCAAAAGACTGGCACAGTGCCTTCAAAATGTGCTAGTCAGACCTAATCTCTTGATATCCTAACATTATAAAAACAGGAGAATTAATCAAACATTTATACTCTGAGAAGTCTGTTAACATCAAAAGAAAGTCTTGGTGTCATTGGATATCAATTGTTTCTGACTCACACTTCTTTGAAACAGGTAAATGTGGTGAAAGTGCAGTTTCTATCATGTCATTGCCACATTTGTGGTTGTCTTGTGAGAAAAATACAGCATTCCATATTTAATTGACCCCAGGACCACAGCTATTTGCAATACTTGCTATGAAATTGCAGTTTGTTTGTCATTTTTCCCATTTGCCATCCACATCACATTTGTGTTTGTAAGCAAATTATCAATGCCACTAAATATTAAAATCATCTGATTGGTGTATGGCTTCACAGCTCACTCTCAGACTAAGCTTAGATTGCAGGCAAATTGGGTTTGTTTCTCAAATCAGATCTGCTGAGATGACTGTTCACACTGTTATTAGTGATCAGATCTGATTTGTCTGTCCACACATCACAAGTCCGTCTACTTTGGTTTCAGTGCAGGTGTCAGTAACAGCTACGCTGCATGACGTGGCTTCAGAGTTGCCAGGTTTACAATTTTCCCACAAAATTGTGACGTGCTTGTTGATTCTCCACACTTCCATCACTCTGGGTTTGACCTGTCGTTCTTTGTTGTGTTGTGAAAGGCATTTCGTCATCTAATTTAGGTCATGAAACTATGCACTTCATAATAGAGCCTTAATCTGATCTAATGGATCAACAGCAGGGGGACACAGTAAATCCAGCAGAAACACATTAACCTGTAAAAAGATTTTACCATTCATCTCCTCCTCCTAATTTAGGTGGCCAGAGCATCCGGACTGAGACAGATCTGTACAAATCTGAGTGTAATCACATGTCAAATCACCTCAAAATGTGGCTTGGATCAGATTTGCAAAAAACATATTTCATGTAGTTATTGACTGTCTGGACTACCAAAAAATCAATCTGCACACAATCTAAACAGGCCAAAAATCCAATTTGGGCTGTAGAACATAGCCTTTGAGCTCCAATCACTATATTTGTACACATTCCTCCTGAAACCAGCATTGAACATCAGATTCTTATGATTGATCATTGCTAAATGTTTAATGCTGTTTACAGGAGGACTGTGTAAGAACATGTGCTTGATCTGAAAGTATGGGGCTGGTCAGATGTTTAGAATGTTTTGTAGTGTTTAAGTTGTGGCTCTTAAGTGTTATTTTTTATGTGCAGCCAGAAACGCTTCTTTTAAGAGATGTGGCTTCAGTTGCTGAATTATATGTGAATATAGCTGCTCTGTTGTAAGTGTAGAATTAGCTGTTTGTGTCTTTAACCTTCTCTGGCTGTGGGTGGGAGTCAGATTTATCCTCAGGTCAGGTATTCCTTCTGTTTTAATGGACTTTTATAAATCGACTGAACTGAAACTCGGGACACATTTAAAAATCTCTCTCGATCTCTCTCTCTCTCTTTCTCTTTCTCTTTCTCTCTCCCCCATCTGCACACTCTTTAACTGATTAACTTCTGCCCTCTCCTGACTGTAAAACAGCAGCAGTCTATTTCTGATATTCAGAAAAGCCCTCTTATATGAAATACCAGAGAGAGAGATGGGCTTACAATGTGATCCATGAAGCATGTTGGAGTACTTAAAGGTTAAAAGAGGAGATGAATGGTAAAATCTTTTTACAGGTTAATGTGTTTCTGTTGGATTTACTGTGTCCCCCTGCTGTTGATCCATTAGATCAGATTAAGACTCTATTATGAAGTGCATAGTTTCTTTGGTAAATGTGTTGCTGTAAAATGCCATGGCCATCTGAATAAAGCTCTGATCATTTCAATGTTTATAGTAGAGTACCAAAAATTCCCTTTAAGCAAAAGAACTGTAAATTTAGTAATAATAATAATTATTATTATTATTATTATTATTATTATTATTATTGTATTTATTATTATTATTATTTATTATTTATTATTATTATTTATTATTATTAATATTATTATAAAGATGCATTAATACAGAATTTGACTCGGGTAATAGTGAAGAGGCCACTAAAGAAACATCAGAAAGTATCAGTATTATTCAGCATTATTAATTTCTTTCTTGTTGGATTCATTCTGGGTGTTAAAACCCTGACATCAGCAAATTAAATCACATGATATTAAAAAGATAAAAATAAATATTATTCATTTATTTATGTATTTCTATCATTGGCTTGGAGTCAATCATAGGCTGATTTGGAACACTGCCCGTAGACAGTGTAAACCACTAGAGTGTTGTTTGTATATTCATTTCTCTGTCTGTATTTTTCTAAAACCAGTACCTACTCTGCTGTCTGTATAGGTTTCTTCCTCCAGCTCTGAGGGAGTTTTTTCTTTGCCACTGTCGCCGTTGGCTTGCTCACCGGGGATTAGGGATTAATGATTTGATGTCTGTTATTACTAACCCTGTAAAGCTGCTTTGTGACATCAGTTGTAAAAGCGCTTTATAAATAAAATTTGATTGATTTGATTGATTGATATAGACAGTTGTGGAATTCATTAAATTATTCAAAAAATGTATTAGCATAACTTAAACTTAAACTTAGACGTTTAACTAAAATGACTGCTGGTGAATAAATTGCAAATGAAATGTTTTATTTATGAATGTACAAGTAAATGACCACACACTGGCTGACAATGTCCTGTTTTAATTTGCTGCTGTATTTAAATCTTAAATACACACTTTTACATCATAAGAACTGAGAAGAACAGTCGTGTTGGGAAAATGCAATTGATGACTTGAAACGCTGCCTGTGAACCATAACTTCTCTCTTCCTCTCTCAGCCACTGATGTCTCTCTCTTTGGCGGATTCCAAGCTGAAGGGTGATCTGACCATTGTTCTCAACGCTCTGGGCAGCAACAGCTCTCTGACCCGTATTGACATCAGTGGTAATTGTATGGGAGATATGGGGGCCAAGATGCTGGCCAAAGCCCTGCAGATCAACAGTAAACTGAGGTGAGAGACCCAGGGCACCAAAGATAAATCTTCACACCTGCTGTGTGTGTGTGTGTGTGTGTGTGTGTGAAGGAGAGATTGTGTTTGTGTGTGTGTGTGTGTGTGTCTGAGAAAGAGAGAGAGAGACAAGCGAGAGAGAGATTGTGTGAGTGTGTGTGTGCGAAGGAGAGATTGTGTGTGAGTGTGTGTGTGAAGGAGAGATTGTGTGTGAGTGTGTGTGTGAAGGAGAGATTGTGTGTGAGTGTGTGTGTGAAGGAGAGATTGTGTGAGTGTGTGTGTGAAGGAGAGATTGTGTGTGAGTGTGTGTGTGTGAAGGAGAGATTGTGTGTGAGTGTGTGTGAGAGAGAGAGAGCAAGCGAGAGAGAGATTGTGTGTGTGTGAAGGAGAGAGTGTGTGTGTGTGTGTGTGAGAGAGAGAGAGAGAGAGAGAGAGAGAGAGAGAGAGAGAGAGAGAGAGAGAGAGAGAGAGACAGACAGACAGACAGACAGATACAGAGAGAGAGAGAGATATGCTTTATTGATCTCTAATGTAGTATCTCTGTCTGCTTTTTTTCTGGCTGAAAATGTTTGTTTCCCCAGGACGGTCATCTGGGACAGAAATAATGTGAGCCCACAAGGTCTTCAGGATGTAGCAGCAGCACTGGAGAAGTATGTATGTGTGTGTGTGTGTGGGGGGGGGGGGGGGGGGGGTGCTGAGGTTCTATGAAGGTATCAATAGCAGAATCCAAAACAGAGCTGTTTAGAGCTCGGCAAATATGAAAATGGTAATAATGCTGACTGGTATAATTCTATATGATGAAACATGAGCAATGAAAAGTTCAAGTTAAATCATCCAAAATATCGGTTTTTTTTTATGAACATAGGAATCAAGTTTAGTATCATTTTCTGTCAGTTCGCTCTAATTGTCTTCATTTTTCATCAGTTTCACATTTAACATGTTTTTTTGTCATTTTTATCTTAAGTTTTGTTCAGAACCTCTCTGCTGTTTAGTAGTTAACCAGTTTACTATTCTCTGTCAAATATGAGAATGAAACCATTCAAACTTTAGTCATCTTTAGAAATAAACAGTTTTCTTTCCTTTTATAATAATGTCTTTAAAGAATGCTCAGACTCAATCCAGCATCAGTCCTTAAAGGTCTTATTTGTGAAAGAAGAAAACAGTACTTGTGCAGCAGAAGGCTTGTGCTGAATCTCCTCTCCTGTGGGAATCTAGACCTTTTGTGTTGTCCTTTCATGTCTCCATTCCTTTCTACATTAAAAAAGGGAGGGGAGGAGACAGACAGAGAGGCAGATGATGAGTAAGCATGCTGTGCTTTCAAAGGAATATGTGTTATTTAATATTAGGAGATATCTGGGTGTATGCATGCAGAGACTTTATTAAGGGCTGGTATTCCTGGTGGGCTCTCCTTGCATCATCCTCATTTGAATCATATCTGCATAATGACTACTGCTGCTCTGCTATTGGCTGCATGCTTCCCACCAGACAGTGCTCCACTGAGACATGATTTGGCAGCCACTAACAAACACACCCACAGTATAAAAGGCACTGCATTCCTACGTAATCACACACAAACTATATTGTTAAATGTCAAATAGCTAATGTTGTTCTTGCCATTGTTGTCTATAAGAATGCTTTAGCTCTGTTGTGCTGAATCTTGTGGCAGTAAGTGTCTTGGGTGTTGATTACCTGATTAGCCTGTACTACATTAACTTCAAAACAAATGTAAAGTGCATTATAAATAACATTTATTATTATTATTATTATTATTATTATTATTAATAATAATAATAATAATAATAATAATAATAATAAAGAAGCAAGTATTTTAGGCAAAAGAGATTTTGTACATTTATTAAACCATTCAGCCTCTTATACATGATCAGATTATGAAAATGACCCAAGATCCAAAAAACATACTCACAGCGCTTTTGTTTGGTGGCTCAGTGTCTGTGGTTATTTCCCTTTTTAGTCCAGCAGAGAAGATAAGATATAGTGGTGCTATAACACTGCTTGGCTCTGTAGATGCCATAACTCACACACGTCAGGTTAAGTGTAGTACTAATAGCCTATTGTTTCTGCTGTGGTGTTATAACTCTCTATGTCCTATTAACCTAACCTTGACCTTAACAGCTGTTCAGAGAAGTGTCTAGATTTTGCTTGAGAACCAAAATAAGGTTATTGCTTTTTTTTTAGATGATACATTTACCCCATACTCACACTTACCTGCTTTCTGATGTACTGCAGAAAAATGGCTGCTTCACTCTGCACTGTTTGGCCATGTAATTGCACATAATTTGGCATGATTTACCATGACTGGGATCAAAGCGTTTGTGAAAAGAAGCCCCTCCCTCCTTATCACCACTGAGAACAATACACAGAGTGTGTGTGTGTGACGGTGTGTGACAGTCTATGTGCATCACGATGATCAGTCCAGTCCCATCAGTTAATCTGAATATTAAAAAATATAATAACTAGATATTTTGAGTTACAGTCTATGCTTGCAGTTCTCTATTAACATTTTAAAATAAAAAATGAATTCTTTTTCACTCAAAAGCTCATGTAGATGCATTATATCAAAATGCATTTTCTACAGAATTTTTGAAGAACGCCTTTTTGAACAGCCCTGATCCAAAAGGTTGCTTTGATCGTCTGTTCCTAGTCACCACACCCCTTATTTCAAGAGGTTCCAGATATTCCAGCCAACGACAATTAAGGGCTGTTATCACAGACATGCTTAGTGGAACATGAGAGTTGACATTAATTCTCAGCCTCTCAGAGATGAAGATATGAGAATCTTTATTGGCAGTAAATGTGAGTTTAATGAAATTTTGTAGACAACATCCCAAACAGCAAAACACATTACAATCTACAATATTTATGTAAGCAGCAGAAGTGATGTTTACAGGCTGTGAGGTAAATGTTTTGTGTAATTATATATTAAATAAACTCTACTACAGTGTAATTATTGCCAGAGAAGTTGTAAAGATAGCAGAAGACAGTGATAGTTGGACTCTGTATGCATCAGGTCTCTTACTGCTAAAGGTGCTGAGTGTCCAGTATTAAAGTGCACAGTGTCAGTCTCTTGGAGTGAGGGGGTTAAGTGTGAGTGGGGGTTATGGATCACACAGCTCTGGAAAAAAAGTTGTTTCTCAGTCTGTTGGTCCTTCCAGACTTTAAGAGATGGTGACCTCAGGATGTGTTCTGTCCTCACTAATGCAGCGAGCCTTCCTCTTTCGTAGGTGAAGATCAGTCCAGATGATCCGCTCTGCTGTTCTAACCACATGATGCAGATCTTGTCTCTCAGAGACTGTGCTGCTGGAGTAACACACAGTCATGCTTTGTGAAAATATGCTCTCGATGGTGCTGTCTTAGAGGTTTACCAGGAGCTTTTGTGGGCGTTGAGCATTATACATCTTCTGAAAATACAGTCTTTGTTGTGCCCTGCTTACCAGAGATGAGGTGTTAGGAGACCATGTTAGGTATTCATTTATGTGGAATTTCACACTCTTCACATGGTGCGCGGCTTCCCCAAATATGTGGACAGGGAGGTGGTCTGGCTTCTTTGTTCTCCTGAAGTCCACAAGTCCTCTGTCTTGGAGGTGCTAAGTACTAAATCATTGGCTTTGCACCATTCACTTTTCACCTCATTCCTGAATTGATTTGACTCCCCATCACTATCTCCACTCATACAAACTGGATTCCAAAAAAGTTGGGACACTAAACAAATTGTGAATAAAAACTGAATGCAATGATGTGGAGATGGCAAATGTCAATATT
>BRDA01006352.1:18106-68794 GCA_036984385.1 Crenuchus spilurus
GGGGGATGCCACACAGTGGTAAAAATGGCCTTGTCCCAACTTTTTTGGGATTTGTTGACCCATGAAATTTTAAAACAACATATGTTTCCCTTAAAATGATACATTCTCTCAGTTTAAACTTTTGATCTGTTATCTATGTTATTGAGCAAAGCATTTTTTGTTCTGTTCATATTAGAAAGAAATTTAGACTCAAACCTGTCAATACAGAATGTAAATCAAATTAATGTAACATGTTTAGTATTTATTTAATTGATTGTATAATTGTGTACAGTGGTAACCCTACTTACGAGTTTAATCCGTGCAGGAGCTGAGCTTTTTAGCTGGTTTGCTCGTTAGCTGGATGCATTTTCCCCATAAGAATACATGTAAAACTGATTAATCCGTGTCAGCCGGCCAATATACAGTATACTTTAATATGCTAAATAATGTGTTTATATGGGTAATATCAGATCTCTCTGAATCTCTTCCTGTCTCTCTTCCACTTCTCTTTCATGAATATTAATAGTCTGAGGTTGTTGAAGGGTCCAATTTGCCATTCCGACAGGATCACTAACCTCAGTAATGATGTCAAGTCTCAATCAATTAGCCTAAGAAACGACTTTTTTCAGAGCCAGTTCCCTCATCACAGCACCGCTGACGTGCTTTTGTTCCCTGTGCTGTTTGGCACTGAATGACTGATTGGCTCCCCTCCATAGACCTTCATACAAAACACTTAGCCAGGCAGCCTCTCTGAATGGTCTGTAAAACCACCTGCGCATCTTACATGCATCTTTCTTCAAGACCATACTGATTTCCCAAAAGGCATTGTAATTTTTCTTTATTTTTATTTATGTTTAGTGTTAATACAGGATAGGGTTAGGCATCTTGCTCTCAAACACACTTGCATGTTTAGGGACTGGGAAGTGCCATTCATTCACATCACTCTCCCCCCATGTTTCTGTGATGCTCTACCAGCTGAACTAGCTCTGCAACCAGTTTTTGGGGTAAATTTAGGAGTACATAGGCTTTTCCATACAAAGCGCACATACTGCTCAAATAATTCTCATGACTATCAAGGATTTTTGCACATCACTCTATGTTTGTGTGTTCTTATCAAGTAGTTTGTTCTTGTAATCCATTCAATCAAAGCACAGCCATCTGAGCACACACCTGTGTGTTTGGGGCTTTGATTCACACCTATTTTCTCCTTCATTACACATGAATGAGATATTTTGGCTGAATGAAACGAGGACTAATTTTGTGCCTGTTTAGCTATTCAAAGCCCTGTGTACATGTCTATGTGTTAATTCTCATTATCTTCCATCAGGAACTTCACCATCCGCTTCATGCCCATCCCCATCATAGATGCATCACAGGCCCTGAAAGCTAGTCCAGAGAAAACTGAGGATGCCTTGCTGAGGGTAAGAGCACTTGTACAATTGTAGGTCACTTACCATTTAATTAGTGTAACCAAGTCACAGTAGTTAACTGTCGAGTTGAAACTGTTTTTCTACTGTAATTATAAAATGGTTCTTAAGCAGCAAAACTGGATCTGCTCAGGCTCCATAATCTTGATGGACTTAAATCAGCAAAACAGTAATGGAGGTGGCCAAAGGGCATTACCCTGGTGCCACCACATGAAGTTGTTTACCTGTGTTCCCACCATTTACAGCTAAAAGTGGTAAAAAAAAAAAAACATTGAAAATAAAAATGTTGCAAACTGAACTTTATTGAACTTTGATGCTGACACACAAAACAGAAAGTCAATTCAAAACGTTTTTGGTATAAAATAATAAGGAATATTTAACTAATGAGCTGTAAGTTAATTAACTGTATAGTATAAATGAATCATTCCAGTACTTCCAGTCACTGACCACTTCATATGTATATAATCCATAATATTCATAATATAATGTAACTACTTTTCCTTCTTTAAACAAGTGTATGTTTTTTAGAGAACTGTTTTTTTTTATTGTTGTAAAAATGACAGACGTTTTAGTTTTTACACACCAAAACCAACAATATTCAGACAATGCCAGCTCTCTGATCCCTGTAAGTGTAGAAGTTTCCAATGAAATACAATGTGCAGGTAAGGTATATATATATTATATGTGAAAGAGGCAGAAAAAGTTTACTGAGGGAGAAAACAATTCTAAAGTATAATCCAAAACAGGCAAAACCACATTGAGACTAACAAGAACAAGAGGAGAATAGAAAAGAGAGTCAGGGAAAACAGGCAGGGATCAAAAATCTGAAAATTGAAACAGTTGCAAATCCAAAGGCTTGAAGACAAAAGAGGTCAAAATAGAGAAACTGGTTCAAACACATATAAACAACTAGGAAAGGGCTTGGTATGCACTGGGAAACTAGTATCAATACTTCACAAGTAATGTCTGTTTTCAGAGAGATGTATAGGCAGTGAAAGTGAGAGAACTGGTGTAGTGTATTAGTACTCCGCAGAGGAAGATCTTTGATTGGTCAATGAAGTCACATGATCTCTTGAAGGATTGTGAGAAGCAGCAGTGGTACTTATAGAGGGTCTGACAGTGTAGTTTAAGATGTCGTCCTCAATCATTTTTTAAAGTAGAAGTATTCATTTATTATTATTATTTACAAATACGTGTCTTTTCTTCTCAGATGGAAAACTTCCTTTTTAGGAATCATGAAACCCGCAAGTATGTCCAGGAGCAGGCGTACCGGCTTCAGCAGGGCATCGTCACCACCACCACACAGCAAGTAAGAACATACAGCTGTTTAATACAAGATACACAGCAAAAGTTACTTGCATACTTTGGTCAGTCTGAAGCCTGACATGTTATTAGATCTTATTGTCTCTTTGATAGTAAGTCATATCAAGTGATTTTTGTGGTCAGTATCTGGCGCTTGTTAAGACATTGAAAATTGTTATAATGCTGATGAGTATTTGGAGGAAACTGTTGAAAACCCTTGACGTTTTTGGAGCAGTAAAGTTGGAATTTCACTTGAGGTATTTTTTCTGCTCCTCTTTGAAGTTCAGCTGCACAGTTTATGCTGGCTTATGATCTCTCAGTGGGTGGAGAATGTGATTTTAAAGTGGTTAGAGGCCTGCTTGGGGAGAGGATTCCCAGCTGAATGCATAATCATTCCTTTTCCTCTGCAGATGATCGACCGAATATGTGTGAAAGTACAGGACCACCTGAACTCTCTGAAGAACTCTGAGAAAGACACCATCCTGGAAGATGTCAAAATAGCAGAGAACCTGATAAAGGATGCAAGAAACTCAAAAACGGTAATAAAAGCCTAGATGTAGTTTCCACAAAAGATGGGAAGAATATTCCCCCACTTTGGAAAAACGTAGCATTTTTCTCCACTGCTTTCAAAGCTAGCAAGGTTTTATGGGCTATATAAACGTAAACGTCTACTTGCTGTGGTAATCTGAATGAAATGACATTTATAATATGGGTTAACTCATAAAATCCACCTGAAGATGAATTCGCCACTGATAAAGATCTGTAAATTAAACCCATTGCTATGCTCAGGCTTCATTCATTTCTATGGTTCACACATTTCTTTTTATAATTACCTTCAGAGTTGGTCCCTAATAAAGAACAAATTAAAACCATTTGACTGGTGTGTGGTTATGCAAACCCACACACTCAGACCAAGGACTTCATGTTCATACACAGTCCTCCTGTAAGCAGCATGAAACATTTGAAGCAAGCATAAGAACCTTGCTGAGGCCAAATTGTGATGGCTAGACGACTGGTTCAGGAACAAACCATCAACCAGCCACAAGGTGTTGGGCACCTAAGAATCATTGTGTGAGGGTAACAAACTCTACCCCGTCTGGTCTGAAGCAACAGAAAAGCTACTGTGGTACAAGTCACAGAAATTCCCTAATCCTGATTACAGGAGGAACATATAACAATGTTTTGTATTTGGTGCTCTGAGAGTTGGGCTGTGTAGCTATACACGCCAGTCAGATGGTTTTAATGTTGTGTGGTATTAATGTTTTGGCTTTTCAGTGTAGTTTGTCACCTATGCTGTTGTATTTTTATGTGTTTTTATGTTAAATTGTCCACTCATTCCATAGCCAGTCTGTACTCCATTCCTTGCATAGCACATGCTGTATAAGGAATAATGAATGACTTAATAAGTGAACCATTTAAAGCACAGCACAGGTGTGGCTGAGAAAACACACTTCATTATTACACACTTCACAATGAGGCAAGTGTATATGAAAAGAGATGGAAATATAGAATAGAGTAGAATGCCTTTATTTTCATTATAAACATGTACAATGAGATTAAAAGCCACTTCTTTTGCAGTGCAAACATGTATGTAATATATACAACATAAGATAAATAAATGCTAAATAAATTAAGTAAAGGTGCATAAATCTGAGAGACTATATATAATAAAAATGGCCTAGTGGTAAGGATCTGGTCTTGTGACTAGAAGCTCGCCGGTTCGATGCCCAGACAGGACATGACTGAAGTGCCCTTGAGCAAGGCACCTAACCCCCTAACTGCTCCCCGGGCGCCGGTGGATAAGGGCTGCCCACCACTTTGGCACAAATTCTCACAACCTAGTGTGTTCACTAGTGTGTGTGTGTGTGTTTCACTGCACGAATGGGTTAAATGCGGAGGTCAAATTTCGTTCTGATCTTAATCTTAATCTTACTGTACATTATTAAATATTGCACAGTAGTGGATGTTGGACAGTGAGAGTGATGGTATTTCACAGTATACAGATATTGCACAGTAATTGAATCTAACAGTGTTGTCGGTATTATTAAATATTGCAGACTAGCTGGTAAGACATTCAGGGGTTGGAAGATTAGACTGTGAAATCCGTGCACATGTGAGTTCAGAATGGTTATGGCTTTTGGGGGAAAAAACTTCTTGAATCTGTTTGTCCTTGTTCTAGTGCAACAGTAGCACTTCCCTGAGGACAGCAAGTCAAACAGTTCAAAACTGGGGTGCGAGCTGTCCATGATAATGTTTTTTGCTCTGCTAAGACAGCGTGAGGTGTAAATGGCCATCAGGGAGGGGAGAGGACAGCCAATAATCTTCTGTGCTGTCTTTATTACTCTCTGGAGCCTGTCCTTGTCTGCTACAGTGCAGCTGCCATACTATACTGTAATACAGTATGTCAGCAGGCTCTTGATGGATGAGCGGTAGAAGGTCAGCAGCAAGTTGGAGTCCAGGTTATGCTTCCTAAGGGCTCTCAGGAAGTGTAGCCGCTGCTGAGCATTCTTGTTGACCGCTGTGGTGTTCTCTGACCAGGAGATGTCAGCAGAAATCAGGATGCTAAGAAACCGGAAGGTGTGGACCCTCTCCACATCCTCGCCGTTAATGTGAAGGAGGGCTAAGTCGCTGATGTGCTTTATGAACTCCACAGTGATCTCCTTGGTTTTCCTGGTGTTCAGAGCCAAGTCCGGGTTATTTTCTGAGTACCAGACTGCCAGCTTCAGGACCTCCTGTCTGTAGGCTGCCTTGTCTCACTTTGAGAGGAGTCCAACCACTGTGGTGACCACGGTGGCCTCAGCAAGGTGGAATTTGCACACCTTGCTGAGGTGTTCTAAAAATTCTAAACTTTCACTTGATGCCCTATGTGTTTGTAAGTAGAAGAGATGTTTAATTATGATTTCAATTTGATAGTTATGGTCTTAAATTCCAGAACTAAATACATCCTTTACATTTTTACTGTTCTTTTATTCAAAATAAATAAGAGAAAAAGTTGATACAGATAAAACAAAATAAGACTTGAATGTAATTAATAACTAATTAACTAATTAATTATAATATATGTATTAACTTTGAGTTAAGAATGATGGAAATACTGAACAGTCTACTTTCTGTCAACAGCTCTTGCCCAATCTGTACCACCTGGGAGCAGCATCTCGTGAGGAGCTGAATGGCTCGTCTGTCGGCCCAATTCAGGAGAAGCTGGACTCCATGGCAGGAGAAGTGGCTCAGGTCATGGACGAGCAGCTCCAGGTAACATTACTTCACCAGTAAGTGCATTAAGATTAATAGACTGAATCAACTGATCAGTCGTATCATTCTTTGGTGAAGATTTGCTTTTCTTCATTTCCTTATTTATTTTCTTTGTTCTTGCATAATGTTTGTTATTTATGTAAAAGATATAATGATTTTTATATTTCATTAACCCTCTGCAGTCTGAGAGTATGTCCCCATTTGATGTAGTCTGACATGCCTTTACTTTTTTATATATAAATTACACCCATCTAAAAAAAATTCCAAAGTGTTACACAGGCTTTTGTTCAGCACAAACTCAGCAACAACAGTGTCAAAACAGTAAAAGTGTCTGGTCTCATAAATCTATATTCTGATTAAATGGGCTCTAAACTTTTCAGATGTGCTGATATATTGTGAAAATAAACACTCTAAACATTTCTAGACAAGACTTTTGAGCTCAGAACTGAATAAACAGAGGGGTTGGCTACACACTGATCATTACAGTTTTTAGAAATTGTATGTGGTTTTATTTCTAAAGCTTAAGAATTGTGAGTTGACGTGTTTGACTCATTCAGTGGCTCCTAGATTGAATATTTGAGATACGTGTGAGGTGAGAGGTGAGATGTCTTTGTTCACATCCGCATTCCACAGATTCCACAACCACTATCTGGAATTACCATGTCATTATCATAATATGTGTAAGAAAATATGCACAGCTGTCAGACAGAAAAATGTCTGTCTGCTTATTTAAGCTCCTTTCACAAATATCTAAAACATGTTTTGATTCAAGCTACATATGTTTACAAATTAGACCCTTTAAGGTTTCCGGGGTATGTTTCATTTTGTGTCTAGGATAGAATATATGTAGTATGATGTAATATCGTGTTGGAATGGACACTTTTGTTTCTCCTTATAGTTATTCCTAAACTATTTCGATTTGGAGAGCAGCATCCAAGCATCATATGGTTTAAAGGCTTTTCAGGAAACCTCAGAATGTGCTGACAAGCCTGCACAGAAATTGTAACAGGGCTAGTAAATATGTGCAAGATTTAGTGGCACGCTGGTCAGCTGGAATGTTGCTGTTTTGGCAGAGTTGCTGTCATTTTTACAAAGTTCCTCTTAATTGCACTTCTTGTGCCTGCTGGAGTAAAGAGCAAGAGCAAGTTAGGCAGACTTCAGATCTTCCCAGTGCTTTGAAAGTGGCTTTTCCAGTCTCGTTTTCAGCTGATGTTTTGCTGCAAGTCACCACAACCCTGCACAGAATACAAACAGGCTACTGTGTGTAGGGCAGTCAAACTGACCACACAAGTGCTCTTTCATTGAAGTTTGCTGAACAGGAAAACTTGCAGCAGTGCTAAACAGCAGCAGAAAATATGCCACTCACTCACCATCATTTATGCTTTGGTGTGCGTTTATGATATGGATTCAAACAGCACTGTAGCACTGTAACTTCTACCTTGTGTCTTAAAGGTGTAAAAAAATAAAGATACACTTAAATATGGCAATATTATGTTTTGATGTGTACTGATTCTCAAAAACACAGTTTTGATTTTGAATGAATAGTTTACAGGCAGAGATTGATGGTAGAGTGTGGTTCATTTTTGTGTTGTGTTTACACTGCTCATCCTTACATAGCAGTGTTGTAATCTATCTTCAGCCATTAGACTATTCCACTGCAGTGTAAACAAGTAGCATAAGAGTGTATTGCTAGCATTAGCATTACACTTGCATTTATCACCAATAAAATAATTAATAAAAAAGTATTATTATAGTATATCATTTATTATATTTATATTGTAGTATTATATTCTAGTATATAATAAAAGTATTGCAGTAAATTGTCACATCTCTTGAATCATATGTATTGTATCACCAGGTTCTTGCATATACTCGACTCTACTATAGCTCCACCTTGCTGTTGTACAGACCATTTGTGCTAGTTATTCTCAAGCCATGCATAATTAATCAATTTCTGAATGATAGAACTGCTCTTCTCTGGATGTTTTTGGGTGGTGTAACACTCTGCGTAGCAATAACACTGATACCCCTCTACTAGCAACACACACACTACCCTTCCACTGGCATGTCAGTGTTAGAATGTGTTGAGAATGATCGACGGTGGTCCTTTGGTCAGTAATTGGCAGTTGATGAATGGGAAGGCACATTGTGAAACAGTATGTAATTGTATACCTATATAGAGTAAATAAGTAGACATACAAAGTATGGGCTTCTAATAAAGTGATAGTATATGTATATGTATATGTCCATTATATTTCTAGGTGTCCTACTTGTTCTAATTATTCAGTTTTTGGTTTAGGATGTCATGCATCCTCTTAATCAAAGTGTGGACATTTCTTTGCCCCCTTTTAAATTTTTATACTCTAGTAACTGAAGTTCAGTCCCATTTTTGCAAATGTTCAGGGCACTGGAGCTTGTGTGCAAGAGACCAACACAGATGCATTTAGCCTTTACCAAAATCAGATAAGAGCATGCAGACCGTGCTTTCTAAGCTTAGTGTAGTCTGTGTCTTACAGCTGGACAGCCACTACAGTCTTTTTTTATGTCCATAGTTAAAAGTTTGTCTGGCTACATTTGTGCATTGGCTTGTGATCACTCACTGACTGTTCTACAACTTAGGCATGAAAAGATCCTGGTCCATGTTTGTCTGGAAAAGGTATGCACCTGATACGAGAACATAAATCAAATGTGTGGATTTGATGTGCATGTAAGGAGCTGCCTCTGTGCTCTGTCCAGAATTGAATTTGAATTGTAAGGTGAGGACAGGATAATGTGAGCGACCTGAAATACAAATCACATGTGCTTTGACTCGATACAATACCCATCAAAAGTCAACACAACTGATTGAATGTTTAAAGTAATCTTAAAGACGTTTTGTCTTTTGCTAAAAACTTGTTCCAATTATCAAAATTTACCTCAAAACTGAAGCTGCACCTCTGCAATATCACATGTAAATCTAATGAACCAAAGCAGGTTTGGGTCAGGTTAGTACTTGGATGTGAGACTGCAACAACAGCTTGTGCAGCTGGTGGAAGTGGTGTTCCAATGCCCCAGTATAGTGATATGGACACTGTACTGCACTGCACTGTATAAATGCAGTGTCTTGGTCTTGGTCCTCTGGTCACAAAAAAATATGTTTATTTCATCCTGGCTAAATCTCCCACTCCTGATCATCCCCATCTTCAAAAGCAGACTCTTCTCACCTCTCTGTCGTAATAGCTAATGGTGCTGCATCATCCAGGTGGAGGTCCGTGTAAAAGTAGATGGCTAGTATTTGTGAATATGGTAATTTTATCAGCATTATTTTATAGAAAAATTGATTCCATGAGTATCTCTATATTTGACTGTTCTTCCAGACCCTGCTGGAGTCGATGGTGGATGCAGCAGAGAATCTCTGTCCACATGTGATGCGAAAGAGCAATCTGAGACAGGACTTGATCAAAGCCAGCATGGGCAAGATGGTCGTCCCTCGCAGCTTTGTCAAGAACACATTGCTCGAACAGTCCGGCATCGACATCATCAATAAGATCAGGTTACTCGTGCTCTCCAAAATCTTAATGATTATGTTTTAATATACAGTAATATGCAACCCCAATTCCAATAAAATTGTAATGCTGTATAAAATGTAAATAAATGTAAATAATGGTTATAGATAGACTCATTTTATTCACAATAGAACAGAACACATGTGAAATGTTGAAAGTGAGACATTTTACCATTTCCTTAAAAAAACTAATTTAGAACTTGATGGCAGCAACACATCTGTGTTCACAGGCCATGATTTCTGGATGTGTTCCTAAGCCTGTGCAATAATTTCCAGTAGAGAATCATTCCTGTTTTTAACACAATGACCTCTGAGGACCTGAAGATCATGAGCATCCAACATTGACTGTCAGCCTTTGTCCCTTGCACACAAAAAATTCTCCGAACCTTTTGATGATGTTATGTAATGTAGATGGCGGGATATTTAAAGTATTTGCGATTTTACATTGGGGAGCATTTTTCTGAAATTGTTTCACAATATTTAGATTCAGTTTTCACAAAATTGGTGAACTTCTGCCATTGTGCAAGCCATTCTAAACTGCTTTTATACCCAGGCAAGTCACTTTTTTTCTATTAGTTTCACATATTTGCGTGCACTGCAGAGAGCCTGAGACTCTGCATTCAAATCAGGTGACAAGACCGCCCTGTGTGTAGCGAGAGTCAAACTGTCCCAGGCCATTAGACAAGTGAAGCACGCACACAGTCAGAGCATCAACAGCCACTTCCAGAACAGAGGAGACACACGGAGCATGTGACAGGGCATCCAGGCCATCACCAACTACAGGCCTTCTCCACCAGCTTCTGACAGTGATGCCTTCCTCCCAGATGTGCTGAACAACTTCTGTGTTCAGTTTGAGACACAGAACAATGTGGTGGCGAGCAAAAGCATACCTCCTCTCAACGACCAGGTGCTTTGCCTCTCCACAGTGGATGTGAGGAAAACTACAGTGTCAAGCCATGGAAAGCTGTGGGACCTAAGAACATCCCTGGCAGAGGGCTCAGAGAATGTGCAGACCAGCTTGCAGACATCTTCACAGACATCTTCAACATCTCCCTGAGCAGCTTTGTCATTACAACATGCTTTGTGCTGGTGCTGGAGAAGCCATCTGTATCCTGCCTCAATGCCTACCCTCCCATTGTACTCTTGGCCATCACCATGAAGTGCTTCGAGAAGCTCGTCATGAGACACATTAAAACCTTAATGCTACCCTCAATAGATCCACTGCAGTTCGCATATTGCCCCAAATGCTCCACGGACAATGCCATAGGTGCCACCAATCACCTTGCACTCTTTCACGTAGACAAGAAAGACACGTGTTAGAACACTGTTCATAGACTTTAGCTCAGCATTCAATGCCACCATCCCCCAGAGCCTGATCGGAAAGCTGAGCTCACTGGGACTGTCCACCTCTCTCTGCAATTGGATCCTGGAATTCCTGACTGGGAGACTGCAGTCTGTCTGGATTGGTTCAGACACCTCCAGCATCACCACACTGAGCACTGGAGCCCACCAGGGCTGCATGTTCAGTCCACTGCTGTTCAGTTTACTGACTCATAACTGTGCAGCAATGCACAGCTCCAAACACATCATTAAGTTCTCAGATGACACAACTGTGGTGGGTCTTATCTGTGTGAACAAAGAGTTAACAGAGTTTCTCTCTGTTTCTCTTACACAGAGAAAACGAAATGATTAACAGATTGGTGCAAAGACAATAAGCTCATAATCTCTGAATGTTGACAGAACCAAGGAGTTGGCCATTGACTTTAGTAGATTATGAAATGACCAATCTCCACTCCATTGATGGCTCCCCCATGGAGATTGTCAAAAGCATCAGATTCCTTGGTGTTCAGCTAGTGGAGAACCTCACCTGGTCCCTCAACACCATTTCTTTAAGAAATAAAGCTCAATAGTGTCTCTACTTTCTGAGAAAACTAAATCAAGTTCACCTGCCACCTCCTATCCTCATCACCTTCTACAGAGGAACCACAGAGAGCATCCTGAGCAGCTGTCTGGTTTGGGAATTGCTCTCAAGCGTACAGTATAGTGCGAAGCGACACTAACAATTAGTTCTGTAACAGATTAATTTATCACCATGATCTGGTATTTACAATTTTTTGGCCTCTGCAATCAAGCTGTCACACACCATTGCTTCAGTACACATTGTGTTCTTATATAAGACAGAGAAAGCCATATTTCTTCTATTATTCATTTAATGCATTTCCATCAGATTTATCATTTGTATCATGTCTGTGATTTCTTTGTTATAGAGCTATATTGTGCTTTTATATCAAAGCATCAGTACAGCAGATTTTGGGTAATCAACAGTAATTGAAAACTACTGCCCACCATTCCCAATTTCCCAGTCAGGCCAAGCATTTGGAATTGGTTCAGATTTGATATTTCAAAAACTGGAGTTTTACAACTAACTCTGCAATAAGCTTCAGTCTCACACATTTGTGCATTTTCTCACATCTCTGGCCATATTCTGTTGGGAACTGGGCCATTTTACTCACTGCATGGGTCTTAAATGATCTGCTGTGTATACTGATGGGAGATTCCATTTGGTTCTTGCTGCTGGTCGCTTTACCTGTGTATGTTATGTTGGGTGATTCCTGAAGCTGTGGAGTTGTGTTGTTTTGACAGTGTATTTTAGGATAGAAGAGGCCTTTTTCACATCTCACTTCCATCTTTATCTATTCCATATTTCTCTTACAGTGAAATAAAGCTGAACCTGGCTTCCTTCCTCTCTGACCGAATTGTCGACGAGATTTTAGATGCACTTTCTAGCTCACAAAATACCCTGGTAAGTATTTTTCTGCTAAAATGACAAAGTCTCCCTCTCCTCTCATACAGATGAAAAAAACAAACTCATTCACTTAATCACTCTCCCATCCACTACCAGAACATAATCCATATTGGACTCACACTTCACACTTCCTGACAATAGAAATGGGATTTTTTAGCATCTAAATGTTCCTAAACAAGCAGCAGCTACACAATCGTGGTTTGTGAGTTCAAAGCCGACAGTAGCTGAGTGTGGACCTGTCAGCATTTGTTAGAGTTTGTTTTTGTATTGTACCCTTACATAGATCCTTCTATAGTCTATTATTCAAGCATGAAAAGGCTTGAAAGCCCTCTCTGAGGAGACATAGCAAAATCCGACAGGGTGTAATTTCTGGCCCAGCTGACCCAATTTACTTCAATTAGTATGTGGTTCTTGAGAAAGAAATGTGTGCCCTTGCATATAAGCTGGAGTTGTTAGATGCATAGAATGAAGCAGAAATGCAATGTTGTAATGGGTTATGTTTTCAGTGTTCTTTAATTAAACTCCTGACATTAATTAAACAATTATTATTAAACCAATCAAACTGGTTGAGTTATTCTTCAGTTATAAGAGTGTGGAAGTCTAGAACCACCATTGGTTCCAAGAAGCTTAAAAGGAATTATATAGGGGTTTAATGTGGAGGAACATTGAATTGGGCCTAGTGTTAGTTTCATTGTATATTAATTATATGTGCTTTAATAAATATCACTCCAAATAGAGGTGGGCAATATGATGGTAAGTTATGCTATTGTGGTAAATTGTGTGGAAAAATGTGATGCAATACATTAGATACACCAGACGCCAGAAATCATGGATATCACAGATCTGAAAATCTATGTACAATTAAATAAATAAGCAAACAGCAAACCAACCAAACTTTGTAGTATTAAATAATATTTGACTGTGTGTAATGCCCCCAGGCAGAGCACCTGGTAAGGAAAGGAAGCACCCTGGTTCAGCAGGAGTCTCTGGATCTGGATGTCGCAGAAGTGAGAGCCCCCAAAAGGAGCACGACGGAGCTGCTGGAGGCCGAGCGACTTGACGACCTGGAGACCTGCATGGTGAGCCTTTGTTTGTGTAATGCTGTGATTGGAGTGGATGATGAAATGTACTGAAAGGTGTGCTAGGAGAGTTGTTTTTAGCTTTGGCATAGTACTACAGATGAACAAAGCAGATAAGACTGGTTGTAGTAGAATGGTTGGCAGATTTTAGAATGGCTGCATTTATTTTTTGTGATTTTTTTTAACGATCAGTTGCTGGAATGACCGTACACTGAATGAACTAATGTGAATATGGGCTTTTCTATTTGTCCACATTATTCCTGAAGATTCTCTCTATTCACCCTCTTGGTGAAGGTCATATAGATCTGCATGGGAATTGATTTACATCTATGACATGCTCAGTGATGGGCATTTGAGAGGGACAGATGGTGACATGTACGTTTGATGTATTTGCAGTGTGCTTGTTTGGCTTTTACATGGTTTTATGAATAATAATGAAAATAGTCCTGTCTGTGACTGATACTGTCACTGTTTTTGGTTGTTTTAGCTGGTTAGTTTGTACACATTTTTGCTGGCCAGTACCTCCAGTTCTCATTCTGCATCTCAATATGTATGGATGGATGGATTGATGGATGTGAGTGAGCTTTACACATACAATATCAACATTGTTTTAAAATTGGTCAACTTTATTATAATTATGCAGCATATTATTGAATGACAGTCAGTATTTGGGCATTTACACCAGTTTTTTTGTTAAGGCTTTTTTTTTTTTTTTTTTTGTCTGTGACACTAATGTTTTCTATGTGCACCCGAGCTGGTGTGCTACCTTGACTTGTAAAAAGTTTTTAGCTTTTGAGGTGAAAATCCATCCACCCTTGCTGAGTGTCATGACAAAGTGCTGTAATGTCATACACAGTGGACTTGTAAATACTGAGGGTGCTTTACTTCTAGTCACTCATCCAATATGGAGGAGAAGCTGTTTGCAGCAAAAATTCATTATTTTTTTTCTTTCATTTTCTGTTGTATTGAATTATTAGTTTCATATGTGGGGAGTAATTACACAAGCCTATAGCTTTTGTTTGCTCCTTGGTCACCACAAATGTAAGATACACTGCAATATTTATGAAGTAGTATTAAATGTGGTCAAATGGTGTGAAGAAAGTAAATGGAATAACCAAAGTGCTTATTCAGTGTAATTTGACCCATCCATGAGGAGAAACACATGTATGCACATAGCCTACTAGTGAACACACGGACTAGGGAGCAGTGTGCATACTTGCCCACAGTGGTGGGCAGCCCTATCCATGGGATCTGGGAAGCAGTTGGTTAGGTGCCTTGCTCAAGGACAATTCAGTCATGAAATATTGGTTCAGGGGATCTAACCGGCACCTGTCAGTCACAAGGATCCTCACACTGGTTCCTTAACCAGTTCAGCTGCCCCAAACTCACTCGCCCAAACATGGTCTTGAACACAGTTCATATTAAAAGTCTTTTTAAGGATTTATATAGTAGTTCAGTAAGTGTTGAGACAAAATGTGTTGGATATAAAGAGGTCAGACAAGAATAATAGCTGACATATATACACTCCCCTCCAACATGTATAACACTTAAGTGAGCACTAGTTTAAATACTTATTGTAATGTATTGTTATGCTCTTATATTGTGTATAATTGTGTGTCTTACCTTCTTTCTTGGTATTAGTAATGGTTGTGTTCTAACAGTGTCTGAATTGAAGAGTAGTTTAGTCTCTAATCTGTCTGTACAAGATTAGATAATTCCAATACTTTTGGAGGGGAGTGTACGGTATACAGTATATACAGTATTTACAAAAAAAAAATATTTGGCTTTCGGGTGAAATTTTAGGATGAACCTAAAATGTGCTCTTACCTTTACAGGGAACTTAATGTGACTGTCTCTGAACTTCTGAATGAACATGTCCAGCTGTTCAGTGTTTCCGTTTTTTGCTGTTTTCTAACAAGGAGCTTAATAGCAAAACTCACAACAGCTGTTTAATCCATGACTCAACCAATAAACATCCTCCTTCAGTTAGAATTAGTATTTAAACTCCTCCTCATCAGGCTGTTCACATTCTGACATCACACCAAGACAACACCTAACACCTGATCAACAGTACCTCACCATTGTGAGGCTTCAAACAGGATGTTCTCAGACAGAAGTGACCACTGAGCTTAGTGTCTCACAGTGTCATCAGCAGGTAGTAACAGAGATACAGAGAGACTGGAAGAGTCACAGAAAGGCATAGAAGTGGACGTCCTTTGGCCACATCACACACTGACCCTTCAAGAAGAGTGGGATGCCATGCCTCAGCAGAAAATAAGTCGACTTGTGAACAGCATGAGACGTCGCTGTCGAGCTGTAATTCATGCTCAAGGGCACACAACACGTTATTGAGACACTGAAATTTTTTGTTGGGGTTTACACCCCACTGTTGTTGTTTTTTGTTTCAACAAATGGTTTGAGATGAGGAAATCATCATTGATTGATTGATTGATTGATTGATTGATTGCATGGTTATATCTACCTAGTGCTAGTTGGCTAACACTGACAGGAAACAGGAGTCTGGCAGAGCTAGCTAGCATGCTAATAAAAAAAACATTGATATACAGAAGACAAAATTAACCCATACTAAAATCTAAAGTCATGCATCAGTTGTCATGCTTTTATGAAGTAAAAACAGCCCACTGGTAGCATTTGGCTACATTATTAAGGTTGTGGTAAAGGAGGCAGTAAGTTAGGTGTTAGCAGGATTAGCAAATCAACCAGGCGTCCAGTATTAGGTCCTCTCTGTCTGCAGGTTTGGTTCTTTAAATAAAGTGGTGTGTGCTTAATGGCCATGTACAATGCTCTTTTTGTTGTGTGTCAGTCTATAAGAGATGTCTGCCATTCATTAGTGGAGATCCTGTGAGTTCGAGATGGTGAATATATAATTGTATGTCTGTTGTACGAACAGTTCATTGTAATGTAAATGTGTATGCTGTGGTTTCTTGGTTGAGATGGGTTCTTTGTCTGAGTTCATGAACTGAAATACATGGAAGTGCAAGTCATTGAAAAGAAACATTGGTTTTCAATGACCTCCTCATTCAGCCAGCATGCATGGCCTGCTCTCTATCTTTCTACTTTGCTGTTTCTTTTCTTTATTTCTTTCACTCTTTCTTTCTCTCGTTTCTGGACCCACTGAGCTTCTTACCTTACTTCTCTTTCTGCCTTTTCTTCTTCCCTTTCCCCCTATTTTTTCCCATTGTTTGCTTCATGGAGACTCTGTGCTGCACCAGTGTAAGTACAGGCTGTTTTCCCTGTGTGAGTGTGGGGGGGTGTCTTTATCACACACACAATCTTGCTCGTTCTACCACTTTTGCATAAAAACAAGGAGGACAAAGCACACTGTTGTTCAGTCCCTAACACATCACACTCACATTTCTCTCTCTCTCTCTCTCTCTCTCTCTCTCTCTCTCTCTCTCTCTCTCTCTCTCTCTCTCTCTCTCTCTCTCTCTCTCTCTCTCTCTCTCTGTCTCTGTCTCTGTCTCAGTCTACCACCTCCCCTCCCTCCTGTCTCTCTCTGTGATATTGGTGATTACGGAGCTCAGTGTGATAAGCATTCAGGGCTTCATCTCTCTTTATCTCTCTTCATTGATGAAAAACTGAGATGATTCATATATTGGGACTCGTGGTGCCTGATTTCTCCTTTGTCACTGTGGGAGATAATCAGATTCATCAGGTTGAATAGTTGAATTACTTGTTGACTAGTAACAATCCCTAGTGTGTGTCCAGTGTACAGAGTGAAGCAGGTATAACTATATAATCAGAGATATAAAAATAATCACAAGTGTTCTTGTAGCTCAGTTGCTGGTGGTATTTTGAGATAATGTCAGAAATACAGTGGTGCTTGAAAGTTTGTGAACCCTTTCATCATCAGATGTTCACACAAGTCCTAAAAGTAGACAAAGAGAACCCAGTTAAACAAATGAGACAAAAATATTATACTTACTCATTTATTTATTGAGGAAAATGATCCAATATGACATATTTGTGAGAGGCAAAAGTATGTGAACCTTTACTTTCAGTATCAGGTGTGACTCCCCTTTACAGCAATAACTGCAACCAAACGTTTCCGGTAACTGTTCTTTAAACATTCTTTGGTAGAACAGCTTGTGTGTTTAGGGTCGTTGTCTTGCTGCATGACCCACCTTCTCCTGAGATTCAGTTCGTGGACAGATGTCCTGACATTTTCCTTTAGAGTTCTCTGATATAATTTACAATTCATTGTTCCATCAGTGGTGGCAAGCTGCCTTGGCCCAAATGCCATGTGATCTTTAGCAAACTGCAGATTTCATTCCTGTTAGTGTCTTACAAAACCAAGTTCTGTAAATTTATGAAGATATTTTTGCTACACTTATACAAAATTTTGTCAAAGGTCAAATATGTTAGCACTTATGTACACTAGACAGCATTTCCAATAGGTAACTTAATATTGCCACTGCAGTTTAGTCAGAGTCTTGGAAACTGTCCCAGTGTTTCTGCACTGTAATAAATAATGAGACCTTGTTTAAGTTCTACTGTAGGCTACATGAAGTTGTGTGTGTGTGTGTGTGTGTGTTAGGGATTGCCAACTAATAAATTGACTAAACACCTTGGGTAGCAGGTCAGTGAATTACAGTACCAGGAAGAAAACTGTAGAGAGAACAAATTCAGTTTATCTAATAAACACAAAGCACAAAGTTATTTATTAGTGTCAGCCCTACACAAGATTTATCTAACTCCACTGCAAGTTGTGTAGAACACTCTCTAGAACATGTAGGTTTGAAATACTGCAAATCTTTTTATAGAATTTGACTGACAAGCAAAAAGGCCAATTACAGAGTGTCACAGAACGCATGTTGATAGACAGATCTTTCAGTGTACACCAGGCATTTTATTTCATGTTACTAATGGCTTCAGACTTTTACCAGGACAGCATAATCTTTCATTGCCATTACTGTATCTTACTCTGTAAGCCTGACTGATCTCAGTTGCTTACTACTAGCATTTAGCTGATAACCCAGACTAGGAAGCCAGGAGAGCCATGAGTGTTTAAACTCTGAGAGGTGTGGTGAGTGGCCGAAGTGCAGTAATGAAGACTAGTCGACATTTTTTAATAACTTATTGACTGGAAAACTCCCTAGTGTGTCTGTACATACACTAGCAAGAACTTTGTGCAGATAGCATTCAGTATACAATGTGAAATTGATCACAGATATAAAAATAGTCACAAGTGTTGGTATAGCTCAGTTGCTGCTGGCATTTTGAGATAATGTCAGAAATAGATGTGTTTCTCTCATGATGAGGCACTCCAGTGAAGCTTTGACCTATCAACACTGGCTATATATTTTTATGTGTCGTGTTTCTGTCTGAAAGTACAACATGAGAGAAATATAGTGTGAATGGAGATTGTATGTAATTCCTGTGTTAATGGTTAAATCACTGTTTTCTAGATGACCCCAAAGTCTAAAAGGAAGAGCATTCACAGCAGGATGCTGAGGCCTGTCTCTAGAGCCTTTGGTAAGTATGTTTGGCACTCATTACCATTTTTAAAGTTATAACACCAGTAAGTCAAACTGTTGTTTCAAGTTTGTTGTTGGCATGTTGCTGATGGTGTTGATTGGTTCTCTTGTATGTCAGAAATGGAATTTGACCTGGATAAGGCTCTCGAGGATGTACCCATCCATGTGGAGGACCCTGCGCCTCCTCTTAGGTTGGAGAAAAAAACATCAGGAGGATTAGGGGAGCTGCCATCTGAAGAGGCTAAAAAACTCCAACATTTCACCAAATTACGGCCAAAGAGGAACAAGAAGACCAACTCCAGCAGAGTGCCTGTAAGTATCTTCATTTTGCTTTGCATTCATGGAATTCTACATTGTCTGCTGATGGTGGTGTAAACATCAGTAGAAAATGTGATGTGTACATCCATTTCTAGCACAGAACCATCAAAAGAAAAACTATAGGTAGGACCATTTCACTGTCAGAGAGAGAAGCTCATCTGTTGCTGCACATTTTGTTATTAGTTCTATATTTCCCTGCTCTTCAAATCTGGACCTTCCATGTTCCAGTCTGGGATTTTGTAGTCACTAGTAGGTGTGGTGCCAGGTGGCCAATCAGTTACACCAAGAGTTACCCAACATAATCATTCGATTCAGAACCAGAAGCTAGATTCAAGGTCCAGATTTGAAGACAACTGCTAGTTCTTTATTAGTGGTCACAGGATGGTGCCCATAGGACACTGTTGGCTGGACATATTTGGTTGGTGCACTATTTTCTCTCCAGCAGTAACACAGAGGTGTTGCACAGTTTTGCTTTGTCTGATCTACTCATACCAGTACAATACACACTAACACACCACCACCACATCAGTGTCACTGCAGTGCTGAGAATGATCCACCACCCAAATAATAAATGCTCTGTGGTGGCTGACTAAGCATGTTTGTGCACAAAGTCCATCTGTATTGTAAATGGGTAATGAATGTAGATACAAGAAGGTGGTTGGTGTGGCAGAGTCTTAGATTTTATTTTGGTTAATTGATTGTACACTATATGGTCTATTTATATACTGTATGCTTGACATGCTTTTAACTCTCTAGAGTCTGCGCTCTCACCGGTGGGGATATTAATGAAACTCCACAAAAAACACTTCCTAGAAACAAAACATAGTCTGGAAACCTTAAAGGGTAGATTTATTTATTTATATTCAGTGTAGGGTTAGTGGCTGAGTGAAAACGGAGTGTCACCTCACATTTGTTAAGCTTTATAAATAAAACCACATCGAATTTCGAAAAACTGTAATGATCAGTGTGTAGCCAACACCTCTGTTTGTTCAGTTCTGCGCTCAAAAGTCTTGACTAGAAATGTTTAGAGTGTTTTTTTGAAAATAGGTTTTTGGAAACATTTAATCAAAGATTTAATCAAAATATAGATTCATGACACTCTTCTGACACTGTTGTTGCTGAGTTTGTGCTGAACAAAAGCCTGTGTAACACTTTGGGAGAAAAAAATCATTTTAGATGGGGGTAATTTGTAAAAGTCAAGGCATGTCAGACTACATAAGTGTCTGAAAATCCCAGAGGGTTAAACACTTGAATAAGCTTTGATAAACATGATGACATCATAACTACCACATTGCAGAGCATTATGCCTGCAACCTACCATGAGTCCAGTTTATCATCTTCCTCAATAGTGTGGAGACCAGTAGACATATTGTTGTTCTGAAAATATAAGAATTAATTGACAGTGTTCATAATCCAAGAGACATTGTCATCTTTTTTATATATTATTTCATAGTTTGATGTCTGGAAAATGAAGAAGAATAAAATGAAGAAGAGTTCTTCTTGTGCAGATTTATGACAATTTTAGAATACAACTTTTCTAAACAAGCAACCACTCCGGTGTTATCTTAATCAGTATAGTTCAGTGTTAATATTTGAGATTAATAACTGTTCCAAGGTTCTGTTTAAAGTAATGATCTGATGGTTCTGTGCTTGCATATGGGAGTATGACTTGAAATGACAGAGTAGAATTGGCTAATTTTAGCTAAGTATATCTCAAAAAGTTGGAAAATTGTCTAAATTTCTATTTAGACTGTAGAGGGATGGTTTATTCTTAGCACATTAAACTTTATTGTGTTGATTTGTTCCGAATGTGGTGAGTATGTTGGAGTCCTGAGAGTTTGAATGAGTTCGTGATGAAGCAAAACATGCAGTTTTGTTGGGTCCAGATTTAGCTTAAGCATCAGTTCCAGAGAGCATAATAGAAGCTAAAGCTTGTATTTCTGAAATATTTAAAATGTGCTGCTTAATGTATTTTAATGTCCTTACAGCAGATCAACAGCACACAATCTCAGGATGGAGAGCAGAACGGCCTCATGGGAAGAGTGGATGAGGGCGTGGATGAGTTTTTTTCAAAGAAAGTTACCAGAATAGATGACAAGTCAGTAACTCTCTCACATTCACTTCTTACATTTGAGTGATTCTGTTGATGGCTCTTTGTGCTCCTCAGAGAATAATTATTAGATATGATGGCGGGCTGGTTTTACTGTCAACAGTCTACAAGAAATGGCTCACACACAAACCAGATCCATACGTTTGGAGTCCAGATTTTGTTTCTTTAGTTTAGAACTGGAACCATGAGCCTAACACCTAAATAGATTTTGGTTTCTGTCATAAGTCAACCTTCTCAAGCCACAATCAGGTCTTAATAAATGTTTCATAGATTTGTATGTGTGTGTATGATTTACTGCTACAGGCAGCCACTTCAGACAACAGTCAGGGTGTTAGAAGGCCCTGTCCAAGACACAATAATCAGCTAAGCATGCTTTTGTAATGTTTTTAAAGCTCACAGAACGTCATACTGTGTATGAAAATGCATTGATTAGTCTGTGTGACCTTCATTAAGAAGTGGATGCAGTTTGACTGGGTTGACAGAAGTTTTGGTGATATATGTTGATGGAAACATCTGGGCTATTTAGAAAGCTATGTTGGGTTATTGTATTTGTTCGCAACATTAGCAGCATTGAATATCTTTGTTTGATTTATTTATTTTTATTTGTTTTATTTTAAATTTTTTTGTACCTTTTTTTGAAAACTTGACTGGCCAACATTTTGAGTTTAGGTCTGGTGCACTCATTTTTTTTTTTTACCTATACTGCCTCTCTGAAAACCAAGCACAGATATACAAACCATCCTGAATTCTCCATTCTGATTATACAAGTCATTCTCTCCCACTGTCCATCAGACGTCCATCTCTGAAGAGCTCTGACTCTCAGGATGGTGAGAAGAAACGTGATTCACGCAAGGGTGGCTTCCTCAATCTCATCAAGTCCCGCTCCAGCAAGTCTGACAAGGACAAAGAGAAAGAGAAGGACAAGGAGAAAGAGAAAGATAAGAACCAGAGCTCCACCCAAGCCTCAGGCTCTTCCTCTTCGACTGTCCCAGTCCAAGCTGCACCACTAGTGACAGAAGAGCCTTCATCTCCTAAAGCCTCTATGCGGAGTCCTGCAGCTGAGGCTAAGGCCAAGTCCCAGTCTCTTCCCACAGAGCGCAGCAGCAGTTCTGACCGCTCAGAGGAACTGAAGACACCTGACTCTGTGGACTCTGAGCCTTCAGAGGGAAGCCCTCAGGGCAGCCGTCGCTACGGCATTCAGATGATGGGCTGTGGTCTTCTGGCAGAGATGAAGGCCAAACAGGAGAAGAGAGCCACATTTGGGACACACAAGGTGTGTTTTGTTTTTTTATTATTATTATTATTTATGTGCTATAACATTTTACATTTACATTTTTATCACCATCATAAGTCGAAGTAGGACAAATGCTACTTTGCTATTTATTTTTGCCTCAAGTGTAATGCTTATTCACGGATTAATTTTATGGTGGTGTTAAAATGGTGCCATCAAGTGGTCACTGTGTGACAGTGCAGGCTGTCTTTCTCAGTGTAATATGTTACAGGATGATTATTCCTCTCAAAACTTGATGACAAGTCCACTTTGCCTCCAGATATGCTTTCTTCATCCTGTACTTTACTGACCTAGTGCTAAACCCTTTACATAGAGTCTGGAAAACCACTTTGGGCCCAATATCCTGCATCCTTACAGCCAAGCACTTCTGAGAAGCTTTTAATATGTTTTAATGGACTTAATATAAAAATCTATGGCTGGCAGTAAATCTGAGACAGTAAGGACAGCTCTGCATCAGCTCAAAATTTTAAATAGCTCACCTAAAACTCTGCACTTCAATTTGGCAGCATTTCAAGAAAACATTGTTATTATAGAGTTTGGCCAAAAACAACCTCTATAAATTACAAGGAGTGTCTGAGTCATTGTCACTCATCCAACACTAACCGGCTCTCTGCAGCCTGTGTTTTGTCCTGCTTCTATTACTTGTCAGTTCTTTGTAAACTCTCTGGGAGCTCTGCTTCACTTTGTGTTGCTGCTAACATTGACTTGAATGGGAATTCCACTGTTTTTTGCCAAAATTACTGCATAATTCTATAGTTAAGTCAGAGTTTTGATGTGAAATGATGACATAATTTTATAGTCTCCAAACAGCCAGAATTTTTTTTTTCAGAAATAAAACTGTTGTGATGTAAAGTGTTTGTGTGACCTCAACGTTTTGAGGGGTTGAGTAAGGAAAAATATGCAAATCAGGTTTCAGAGTGATTATACAGTGCCACATCAGAAAATTACAATATTACAAAAAGTTAATTGATCATAATTCAGTTCAAAAAGGTTAATCCTCATATATTTTATATTAATTACACATAAAGACATATTTCAGGCCTTTTTGTCTGTTCTAATGTTGAATTATAACTCATGAAAATCAGAAATCCAGAATCTGAAATGATTTGATATTTAATTTTGTGTAAATTGAATAAATTACTATTCAAATCAATAAAAAAAAATGTCATCTTACACATAATAAATATAAAATTTGAATAAAAACTTTTCCCCAATATTCTGATTTTTGGAGATGCAGTAATACTACCAAGCTATGTAATTGTGTTCAGTTTTGTAGATAATAGCAGTTATGCAGTGTTGGACACACCCTGTCTGGTGTCTGTCTAAATCTGCAACACCTTGACCATCACTTTTCACTTGTCAGTTTGCTGTGAATGCTGTGGAGATGAGAGAAACAGGCTTTTATTATACAGTTCAGATGGATCAGTGTCAAAATGTGAGTTAATGCTTGCTTGTGGAAATCCGTTAATGATTTCAGGGCAGTGCTCACTGGGCTCGTTAAGGGCTCACTGATCCAGAACACAGCGATCAGCTTGTGAGAACACAATCTATAACAGAACCTGCTCGGCGTGATCAGTCAATGCTCCAGGGTTCATGTGCATCATTTGTATGCATTGTCTGGGATACTGTGGACATTTCAGGCTGCTTGAGTCTGTCAGGGACTCTATGCTCTCTGAGTTATGAACTGAATAAGGGCTGGATGAGAGTGAGATATGAAATGTGATATATTGTTGATCAGTTTGTATGTAATATACCAAATGACCTCACCTCACCATCATGGTTTCCTGCAGTATTGGGCAGTAAGTCAGTGAGATTTTAAAGGAAGCCATGCAAATCCATTATAAAGCCATAGTCAAACAAATGTTTTGGTATTATTAATAATATTAATTATTAATAGTGTATTTATTAAGCTTGTATGCAGCATGGATGTTTTGGGATCTGAACCTGAATTTATTGAACTGTACAAATGTACTATTCAAATAAAACTGAACTGCTTCTAATGCGACCAAGCTGCTCACATACCCACATTAAACCTTGATTCTGGCAGCCCCACCAATATATTTCACTCAGCCCTGCTCAATGTACCATAATCAATAAATGACATGCGGTAATGAAACTAATAGTGATGCATATCGGCCAGGCTTGCACCAGGGCATGGCTACACTGAAGCTGTACTGAAGTAATAGCTGTTCAGTCCAGTTATGCCATGGCAGCTGCTGTTTTGAGGTTGAATGAGGCGCATAATGGGTTGTTGAGAGATGTTCTCTCCCTTTGCCTCTGTTCACTTATAGCTCCCATTAAGATCCTTGGCTAGGTTCCCTGACTGATTTTGCTGTGGTACATTTTGCATTACTATCCGTCTCATTTGGATTGCACATTTACCTGGTTTATGGACCTTAAGTCATCTGTTCATTAATTCCAGGTGATTGTTAGATGGTAATTGTGTGTTTATATTCACTATTCCCTTTATTACACCTCTTAATTCCACTCACTGGCATTTTAGAAGATCCAACTACAACCCCAAATTCAGAAAGGGTTGGGACAGTATTGAAAATGCAAATTAAAAATCCATGTTTCTTACATTTTCTTTGACTGTACATCTGTTGGCTTCATAAACTGAAAAAGTATTGGTGGTGATCAGTAAAATAACTAAGTGAGGACTGCAGGTTTTACTTTGTGTAATTTACTGAATTTGTCTTTCCAGATATCAGATTCCTCATCTTGTCTAGACAAGCCAGATGGACATCCATCAGGTAAGATTACTCAATATCTTGCCAGTTTTATATGTCCTTAGCCATCAAAGCCATTTTGCATTTAATGCTGAATTTAAGGGCGTTTTCACACCAACACTATTTTGTCCGATTAAAACAAGCTCTGGTTCGTTTGCCCCATTGGTGCAGTTCGTTTCGTCTGGTGTGAAAACAGTAATCGAACTCTGGTGCGGATTAAACGACCCATAACCAGACCCACGAGAGGAGGTGGTCTCGGTCCGGTCCCAAACAAACTCGTGTGCTGTTCGCTTGCGGTGGGAACGTGATCCAAGTTTGAGTTAAACCTACAGCCGGTTAGGGGTAACACAGTAATGCACAGTTTTTGCTGTTGTCACGTGTCACGGACCCACCACATAGACTGTGTTGCGCGACGCTGTCTCACGTGAAGGCTCTCAAGACAGTTAAACAGTGGAATGGAGCCGTGACCCGGGACATGAGTGACGGGAGGCATTATGTGAACGCAGCGCAGAAACAGCAACAGGACAGCGACAGTTTTAGCTCTTACTGCTCCTGCTGTAGTGTTTACTTTCCTTGCTCCCGTGCCAGACAGCTCTGACCAATCAGAGGAGACAATGTGTTCACATGGTTTGTTGGGGCACATTTTGGTGCGTTTAGTTTTGTACCTGTGTGAAAACGGGAAACGCTCCAAGTTTGACAAACTCGGTCTGATTCAGACCAGAGAAATGAACTACTGGTGTGAAAACGCCCTAACATTGTGTTGTTCCAGTTCCTGTAAAATTGTTATTCACTGTACATCTTACTGTTAGTGTCTGTAATATTTGTAAAGACTGCCTGTAATATTTGTGTCAGTGTTGCCAAGTCTGCTTATTATTAACGACTTTGGGCTTGTTTTTTTTCTAAAGTCGCTTGCAAATCTCGTAAGTCACAGGTTGCAGATTTTTGGGCTTGTTTTTGAACGTGAAGTTGCTTATTTTTGCTCGACTTTCTTTCCAAGTGAAAGTCTGATTATCTCCCAGCTACCCATAACAAAGCAAAAGACAAGTAGTAGGTAGTTTTTCCCTTCCAAGCTCGCGTTTCCTGTTTATCACTCCCACCCAAGTTGACCAGTCACTCACCTGAACACACACACTGCAGGCAGCTAGGCAGCAGTGCTGCAAAGTCCACTTATTTTAAGTGACTTTGGGCTTGTTTTTTTCTACATTTGCTTGCAAATCTCATGAGTGGCAGGTTGCGGTTTTTTGAGCTTCTTTTTGAACGTGAAGTTGCTTATTTGGGCTTGACTTTCTTTCCGACTATTTGATAATCTCCCAGCTCCCCATAACAAAGCAAAAGATGAGAAGCACAAAAAAACTGCACACTGAGGCTAACAAACATGGTTTCAGTGCCCCAAAACACAATGACACAAAACAAAGAAATGGGCTAAAAATAGCCACCTACGTAGCCTGACAATTTTTATATTAAAAGTAGTGGTGGGGCGACGCGTCGACATAATCGACGTAATCAACTTCAAAAATATGTCGATTTGCAAAAATGCGCGTCGACGCGTTTCCAAGATGGCCACACCCACTAAAAACATGGATTTCTCCGGGGAGCAGGCTGTGGCTAAATAACTCGCACACGGGCATCTTAAGTTTGGGAGTATTTTGGACAGAGACCGAACAATGTGGTGCTATGTAAGCTTTGCCAAATGGAGATGGCTTATCATAGCAGCACGACCGCTATGCATGAGCACCTGAAGCGCAAGCATCCCGGAGCACTTCGTCAAGACGGGGGCGACACACCACCTTAAGTTCTGTCTATTTGTTCTATCCACCCTAGCATTATATATTACAAATATTAGCATGTGTTGCTAATGTGCACGTTAGTAGTAGTCACTATAAAGTAGTCACCTTTACTGCTATCAGGGCCTGAATTTCAGTGCGGGAATTGCGGACTATTTCTTTGATTTCCGCAATTTTAGCCTTAATAATGCGGGAAACTCCCGCAAATAATTACAGCGAAAACATTCAGCGAAACATTCGCTCGGTTTGGATTGTGAGACGGGTGGATGGTCGGGCGGATCTACTTCCGTACTGGACGCTGCACTCGGCGCGCGCTCACTCTTCCTCTGTCTACAGAGCTACGAGAACCTTCTGCTTTAGAAGCGTTTCTCTCAACTTTCAGAACCAACACAGTCACTGATAAGAACTTGTGGCACGCAAACACGGAGCGCTGGCTAAAACGCAAATCTCCATCATCTGAAATTGAACCTGCTCAAAAAATAGCACCGCCAGAATCCGACTCCCCTTGGCGTGCACGAGCCAATTAATTTCATGAGAGATTTTATGTTTGACTGTACAGAGAAGGTACATTTTAACACAGGATTTAGTTTTGCAGGTTATGAGAAGATTAAAGAAAATATAGAAATATTAAGAGGATTTCTCTTTTTTCATCATTTTGGGTACATTATTAAGTGCAGACAACAAGGCAACAATTCGACTAATCGATTAATCGAAAAAAAGAATCGTTAGATTAATCGATAAAAAAATAATTGTTAGGTACAGCCCTAATTAAAAGTGTTTATCATAATTTTGGTGCTATTTATCTATAATGTCATATTAAATACTTACCTTTATACTGTTTAAAAACGGCCTCTGATTTACAAAATGTGGTGGGTTGCCAGTTGGGCTTAGTTTGGGCTTGTTTTCAAGGGGTTGCTTGTTTCTATTGTGAGATCTGCCAACACTGATTTGTATATATGCTGTATGTATATGCTAATGTCCTGATCCCTCTCGCTGCAGGTCTGACTAAACCTGAGAGCAGTGGCAGTGTGAGCTCTCCAGAGAGAGTGTCACGTGTTGGAGGAGAAGGCAAGCCTGAGACTGCACCCAAACCCAAAGGCTCTGGCCCAACTTCTGCAAGCCCCAAACCTCCACCCCAGAGCACCAAACCTACTCTGGCAGCTCGACCTGCCATTCCACAGAAACCCCGCACCAGCAGCACCCGCAGTATAGGTAAGGTCTTCTTGTACTGAGCGCAAGTGTACACAGACTTCAGTTCTGCTTTGGTTCACTTTTAGCCTTAGTAAGAGAGAACATGCTTTTTTACTTGTATTTGGTCAGACAAAGACATGCCTACAGACTGTCATGCACAACCATGTACTCAATTTTTGACTGCAGGACCAATTATTTAGCTATTGGACATTCTTAATACTGAAGTGACACTAACATGGTAGAAGTAAGGAAGTTTCTAGTATAGCAGCCAATGCATATTTAGTTCCTCTTACTGTTTTCCCCCTCAGAAGAAGGTTCAGAGTCCCCTGTTGGAGGTCTGAAGACCACAGGCTTAGTATCCACACTGAAAAAAGCTTCCGCAGACAAGGAGGGAAGCCTCAGTCTTCTACAGAGCAGCTCAGGCTATAAGAACTCTGCTCATGAAGGTAGGCTTCCTACAGGTGGGGTTAATACACACAACATATAATATGTAGCTGGTTATATACATGTGACTTTCTGCTGATAGTCTTCAGAGAGGTATCTGACTCAGCCTCCCTTTCAGATACCTCTCTATTGAATTCCACATTTCCTGTCACCTGACATCCTGAGAATAGTAATCTAGTCAAATATTCTCCTAAAACTGTTTCTTTACAAAGCTATATTTGTAGTTAGACCATGTGAAAGCCTTTATGTCTCTTTGTCTTATGATTATTCTATGAATATGTTGCCATTTTCATGTTGTTTGCTTGCAAATATGTGTTGCATGTGTTTCAGTTTTTTTTCTCCATCCACACAATGCTGAGGTCCAGGCTGTTAGCATCATGCAGACTCCTATTAGGCCCCCACTGATTACACTTTGATTCTCCTCATCTGGCTGCTTCAGCATGGTGGAATAAGCCTTTGTCATGATAAGAATCCATTTAACTTGGAAAACCATTCATGCTTGTATCTCTTTCATGATTTCCTGATAAATGCATAGGCCTCAAAACCATCTCACCCTGAATGATGGCTAACAGAGTGAACTCATGTCTTTTTCTATCATGCATAGTGATATTGCTTCTGCTCATCAAGTAGCACTTTAAAAGAACAATTAGATGTACACAGATGTTTTCCCTTAAACCCCAAATGTAGTGTATCAGCCAACACATTTGATGCTTCTTTTGTTTTGTCCTGGAGCTTTGAGGCTATTGCAGCTCAGCAATTAGCAGTAGCAGTAATTACATACTTGCCTCAAACCACATCTAGTTGTTCACTTTAAAGGAACATCACTTATATCACTGTATTAAATTCACTTTTTAAATGTGTATAAAAAGCTGCTACTGTTCTTTTGATAGATGGCTGATTAATATTTGGGGTAAAAAAAATATCTATTTCATTAACTATCTACAATTTGAAACCACCCCACACCCCCCACTACAGCTGAAAGCAGTGGAGAGGCTTTTACATAAGCAACACAATCTGCTACATACAGCTTCAGAGCATGCTGCTCCTCTCTACAGCAGACGCAGTGGGAGATGCTAGTGTTTTTAAAGCTGATCCTGAGCTGGATAAACCAGTGGCATCTTCCAGGACACAAGGCTCACCACAGCGTTCAGAGGAGGAGGAGGGCGAGCAAGAGCGCAAGATGTCTCTCTCACGGCCTGGTTAGACATCCACATCTCTCACCAATCACCAGCATACAGTTTTTTCTCATCATGCTTAGCTGGCCAGAACTGAGATTGGTTAACCAGTAGGATCAGCATCCCACTGGTGAATCATGCTTACTTCTGGCCTTTTTCCAAGCAGCACCAAGGACCATGATTTGCACCCTATTTACATTATTATCTATACCAAAATTATGTAGTTCACCTAAAACCATTGAAATACTCTTATAAGTAATGATTTCAGAGCACTGGCCTTGGTGTTGGCTTCAAATGATCCAAGTTCATATCCACATTTCTTTTGTGCTTTATCTATGTGTGTGTGTGTGTGTGTGTGTGTTCCATTCAGTGTGCTCAGTTTGATCAGTAGACACTCATAAGTAGTTGTAGTTCTGAGACAATTAGGTGAGCTTTGTAGCTCTTGTGCTGTTGAACCACTAACAAAACTTCCTCCAAATAGTGCTGACATGATGAGGCTGCTGGAAGTCATCAGAAAACTACTGTTATTTGATCTCTCTACATTTCTCAACCTAATCATATCAGTAATGTGTGGTCTGTTACCGGGGCAGTCATTTCTGCACACTTTCCTGTTCCTAGAACAATCTGACTGACTTGGAGCTCACATAGATTGCAAGATTTTAATTGTCATTTCAGCTGCATACAGTACAGTAACCAACCTAAACAGTGTTCCTCCAAGTCCAGGTGCAGCACAGAACACAGAGATAATAAACATGCTGTGGTTCAGGACCTTTACTATAGTATTGACTAGACTAAGATGACCCACCATCGTTCAAGACACGTGTAAGACTGACATCAAGACTCTTCTCTGTCCTAGCACCCAGGTGGTGGAACAAATTCCCACTGACTGTTCAGTGATTCTGACTAGACCAAGACACATTACAGGACAGGACAAGTGTAATGATGGTCAGTACATAGTACCGACTGATTGACTAGTCGGAAGCAAGAAACCAGTCTACGGTGTTTGTGTAATTGTGTAAAGTGCAGAATGTGCAAAAATTGTGGGACAGTATACAGTGCCGGACGGAGTGGGAGAGTATACAGTGCTGTGCAAGAGTGGGAGAGTATACAGTGCTGTGACAGAGAGGGACACTATACAGTGCCGGACAGAGAGGGACACTATACAGTGCCGGACAGAGAGGGACACTATACAGTGCCGGACAGAGAGGGACACTATACAGTGCCGGACAGAGAGGGACACTATACAGTGCCGGACGGAGTGGGAGAGTATACAGTGCTGTGCAAGAGTGGGAGAGTATACAGTGCTGTGCAAGAGTGGGAGAGTATACAGTGCTGTGCAAGAGTGGGAGAGTATACAGTGCTGTGACAGAGAGGGACAGTATACAGTGCCGGACAGAGAGGGACAGTATACAGTGCCGGACAGAGAGGGACAGTATACAGTGCCGGACAGAGAGGGACGGTATACAGTGCCGGACAGAGAGGGACGGTATACAGTGCCGGACAGAGAGGGACGGTATACAGTGCCGGACAGAGAGGGACGGTATACACTGCTGTGCAAGAGTGCAGTGATATTTAGTTCCTGAGAGTCAGACTGTGAGTGTTAAGGAGTCTGACAGCCTGAGGGATGAAACTGTTGGACGGACTAACAGTGACGGTCTGTATGCTGTGGTATCTTCTACCAGAAGGCAGCAGGTGAAGAAACCATGTGATGCATCTGATGGGTCCTCCACAATACTGAGAGATTTCCGGATGCAGCGCTTGTGTTAAATGTCTGTGAGAGATGCGAGAGAGACCCCAATGATCTTCTCAGCCATCCTCACTATACACTGGAGAGTCTTGTTGTCAGACACAGTGCAATTCCAATACCAGACAGTAATGCAGCTGCTGAGGATGGACTCTATGGTTCTTCTGTAGAAGGTGGTGAGATGGTAGATGGGAGGTGGTTGGTGGGCATTCTTTAGTCTTCTCAGAAAGTAGAGGAGCAGGTGTTAAGGGACCAGGTGTGTTTCTCCTCCAGCTGAACGCCAAGGAACATTGGGCTTCTGACAGTGTCCATGAGGGAGCTGTAAGTGTTCAGTGGAGAATGGTCTCTCTGTATTTTACTAAAGTCAACAACCATCTGCTTAGTTTTATCCACCTTCAGAGACAGGTTATTGACTCTGCACCCATCTGTTAATCATTCCACCTCCTCTCTGTAGGCTGACTTATTATATACACTAATGACACCCACCACAGTCAGGTCTTCTGAGTGTTTGACAATTTCTTTTCAGGAATAAAAAGGATTTTTCATGAATTCTTCAGTTATCTGTAAATAAACTATAGAACTGTAGAGTTTGTGCAGGCTCCTACCTTAGCAAAAAGCACAAATATGCAGAACTGCTTATGGAAACAGTTTTGATAAGATATCACCTTGTGTTCCTCTCATCCTAAGACTTGTAAAGAGGACCACAGAAGTAGTTTTGAATTGACTTTATTGCACGTTTCAGATGTCCATGGAAATGTGCACCTGTTTGTTAATGTTAACTTCTTTCTTCTACTATTAATGAAGTGTTCAAGTCAGCCAGTTTTAGTACAGGGAAGTGTTGGAAATGTCTGTCATCTGATGATGAAACAGAGGCAGTAGGTACAGATTATGCTGGGGACAAAACATTCCTTGAAATGAGAGATGTGGTTATAGAGGAGAACAGGGTGCTGTTATACAGTATAAGGTCTTCATTGTACATTTGTTTTCTACATTCTTTTCTACAGCAAGGACATCCTCTTCATCGGACAGCCCTCAGCGCTCAAGCATGAACTCTGATGACAACAGCTCAAAGGTCAAGGACAAAACGACTAACGGCGAGAAGGAGAAAGACAAGGACTCAAGTCAAGGCAGCAAGTCGGCTGACTCTGGGGAAGAGGCAGATAAAGATTTTATTTTTGTATGATAGAGAGACCGTTTCACCCTGTGTTCATTTCTACCTGTTTCAGGAATCCCCCCACAAGACTGTTAGAAATAATGCTGCATTCCCACAATACAGAACCTGCATTAAGAGTGTGTGTTGGTGTGTGCGATTGTTTGTACGTGTGTGTTACTACATGCATGTTATTCTGTAGTGTACATATGATTCTGTGTCTCTGTCAGGCACAGAAAGCACGAGTATGCGCTGTATGAAGTGTCTTGCTTTAGGGCATTTGAATATCCTCGTTTGTATAATAAGTAGGGCTGAAGCACTGTTACAAACGTCCAAACAAGCAGGGAGTTTTCTCACTGTGTCCAAACCCCACTCACTCTCTGAAAGCAGGGGATGCACTGACACTGGAGGATGTGTCACTGTCTTCCCTTGTGCCTTAGAGCTACTGTACTGTGACCACACAAAGCAGGACACTGATTAGCGTCATAGACACTGTGTGTGTGTGTGTGTGTGTGTTGGTGGACTGTACAACCCCTGCTGTGTGCATTTAAACTAAAGGTAATGGGGCGATTTTAGTGTGTGCATCACTTTTTGGAGCATTTCATTCTGCATTAGCTGCTGATCTGCAATAACAAAAGCGTTGATCATATTGAATATATTTCAGATCAGTCTTAAAGGGATAGTGCTACATCAGAACATAGTGGATGTCATTGTTACAACATGGTTATAGTTTCAGATTCATGTTGTATAGTCTCAGTCTTCAGTTGCTTGTTCATTGAATTCAGCAGCTGCCCATTAGCTTTTGTTGTCATTTTTAAGCTCTGAGTTGGTGGGGTTTCTGTCTTTTTTGTGGGGAAATGAAAATGAAAATTATTCATCAGTATTTTTCATGTTGCCTGTGGTGATGAGATGGTTATTAGTGGCAGATAGAAATGAGGTTTAAAAAGGCTGGATGCTCAGCACTCTTAAGACGCTGACAGAGGATTGTGAGTTCGAATCCCGGTCATGCTGTTTGCCATCAACAGCCGGGGCCCAAGAGAGCAAAAATTGGCTGTGCTCTCTCTGGGTGGGTAGATGGTGCCCTTTCACACTGGTATCACTTTCACACTAAATGTCCGCTGGCTCAGGCATCTACTGATTGGCCCATTCAGAGCTGGGAATCCTGCGCTTTCCTCCGAGCGCATTGGCTCCCCAGTAATGGTGTATCAGCGGTAGTTTGAAAAGAGTCGGTGACCGCATTACACGTAACAGAGGAGGCTTGTGCTTGTCTTCACCCTCCTAGAGTCAGGGACAGTGCAAAAGTGATGGGGAGAGTCCTAACGGAGGGGATGGGCTAATTGGCTACTGCTACATTGGGAAGGGGATAAAAATTGGCAAAAATAAATAAATAAAAAGAAAATAAAGCAGGAGTATTGCTTTAAGGTCGCAGATATCAGACTTTGCATATCTAATATACTCTGTCATTTCAACCCAAATGTATTCCAAATATATTTACTGCAGCATCTGCACTGTGTCTGCTTCTTATAATCCACCTCATTCTCCATTTATCAGCTCCACTGACTCTTGAGGTACATGTTGTAGTTCTTCAATTACACTGTAGTTCATCTGTTTCTATGTGTACTCTGTTAGCCTCCTTTCAACTGTTCAATAATCAGGACCCCAGAGAGCAGTCATTATTTGGGTGGTGAATTATTCTCAGCACTATAGTGACACTGACGTGGTGGTGGTGTGTTAATATGTGTTGTAGACACACCTACCTTGCTGGTCCTCCTTGTAGATGTAAAGTCAAATACAGTAGCTCATCTGTTGCTGCACACTTGTGTTGGTCGTCCTCCTGTCCTTCATTGGTGGTCACTGGATGCTGCCCTCAGGACACTGTCAACTGGATATTTTGGTCAGTCCAGCTATAATACTGTTTAAAAACTCCACAAGTTTTGTTGTGCCTGGTCTACTCATATAAGAACAAGGCACATTAACACTCCACTACCATGTCAGTGTCACTGGAGTTCTGGGAAAAATCCATCACCCAAATAATAGCTGCTCTGTGGGGGTCCTGATCATTGAAGAAGGTGGCTTTCAAAACTAGAACAGACATTAGATCAGTGCTGAATTGATCTATACAAACATTTCCATCCCCTCACCTTTTTGTATTCAAACACAGCATCCAGTTGCTTCCCCACCAAACGCTTGTTGTCTGTTCCACATGCATGTGGTGTCTACTTGTGTATATACATAATGTGCTTTCATACATGTGTGTGTGTTTATATATGTGCATATGTTTAATATACACAGGCTTAGAATATTAACATGTCACATATACTGTATGCACGTATACGTATGTGTACACAGATCTGTTCATAAGGTACTAAGCACACTACTAAATAACGAAGTGAAATGACCGGATGGGAGTTGTACAGCTACATAATTTATTATGATGGATAAATGGTGATTAGTGGTGCTTTTTTTTTTAATCCAATGCTCTTCCTCTTTACTTAGGATGTACATTTTGTTGATACAGTGCGAAAAGAATTTCTAATTAATTTTGTTATTTCACACTGCTTGGTACAATGATTTAGTGTTATTTTTATTTTCTTAAGGATGAAGCCAGCGGTGTTAAATGAGTAGTTATTCAGTGTTAATATATCATGAAATCCTGTATTATTTTAAGCACAACAGGTGTGTTTGTTTGCTCATTGTGTTTTCATCATGCAGTATTTTGGATCTGGTTTTGGTGATAATCAAGCTCACTCATGTTTCACTCATGCATTCTATAGATGGAATTTTTGTTTGGGATAAATTTCTACCAAGCTGATTAAAACTGATTTTACACTAATCTTACTCTTTGTTTATTTATACATTTATATTTATTATGTTTGTAATTCTGTCAGGATTGTCTCAGTTGTCAACTTTGATGGGCAGTTAAATTGAGCCAGATCAACCATCAAACGTTTGAAATAGGAAAAACATCAAGCCAATGTTTTATTTGTCATATGCAAACTATATCAAGGACAAATTGTGGTGATTGTGTTTTGTAACTCCAACAAAATATAGCCTAAACAGCCACCTCCTTGTAGCTACACTCATTGTCCATTATATCAGCTCCACTGACCACCTGGTTCTACAATTACAGACTGTAGTCCATCTGTTTCCCTGTAGACTTTGGTACGCTCTTTCAACCTCTTTGTTAATGATCAGGTCACCCACAGAGCAGGTATTCTGATTTTATTGGGGGCGGTGGGATATCATACTCATTACATTTACGGTATTTAAATGGAATAAGTAGAAAACGTCCAGGATCACACCGATGCTTCTTGCTTCAAGACGGAATGACCAAGATAGGAAGTGAACCAGTGATGTGAACCAGTGGTTCCAGGAATAAATAGAAGCTCAGTCTTGCTGAAGTGGTTGGTGTCATCTATGTAGAGATGTAGCTGGATACCCGAGTGTCAGAAGGAGGGAAGGAAAAGTTGAGTGTCGACTGATGTTTTGTATTTTGTGATGCTCTGGGTCTGGATCTGACACAGCAGAGAAATGGCTGCTCAGTGTTTACACCAAATAAAGAAGAAATACATTTTAAAATGTTACATACAGTACATATTTCTATATTACTGAAATAAGCACTGATGAATGCGTAGTTTGAAGTTAACATTACTAAGAAGTGCGATATCAAGTTTAATATTTAGTGAGAGGACTACAAACCAAATCAATTCTAAAGCTTCAACACATTTTATTGGCATTCTAGAAATAACTGCTTTATTTAAAGCTGTTAAAAGCAACATTTCTCACAACAAAGACAATCACGGTATTTGCCACTAGATGGCAGTAAAGTTGCGTCCAGAAAAACCAGACTGGAATGTGTTCTCCCAGTATCACTCTGAAATGAGAAGTAATGTACTTAGTGTTTCAGAAATGAAGTACACAACAAGAATTTAACATTTTAAAATTACATTTGTGCATTTAACACTTACACAGATCATCTGTAATGTAATCATGTTACAGAGGCAGACAAAACTTGGACACAGACCCACCATCCTTCTCAATAATGATATATATTGGATAATACAGAGCCGTTTGGAGATAAAAGAAGTTAATGACACACAAAACCTGGTTTTGAAATGGAAACTATCCAGTAAGAAAGAAATCACATGAATATCAGCTACTTGTCTGAACTTAGTCATGTGCTATTTTATATACCTTAAATTATGCACAATGGTTCCATACACATGACTTGTAATGCTTGGTAAACATATGGTCCAATTTTGATTGGGTGCTTTCATAAAAGACACTGACATAACTTTAACTTTCAGACCAAAAGAACATCTATAGGAGCCTGTTGCATTTTGGAAATGAGTGTTGAATGCAGTGATGAATTTAAAATAGAATTTGATTAATGTGGATAGCATGGGGATGAATCAGTCATGCTTTGATTGAGAAAACAATGGATTCAATTATTTACTAATACATTCTGGCATCAAACAACATCTGTATGAATGCTGAAGATGAAAAGAGGAAGACTTCTATAACGAGATAAAGAACTTTAAACACACTTCAACCTTTACAATACACAGCAAAAAACTGTGGATACACGTAAAAAGAGCAGTTCAGATGAAAAATATTATAGAACTAGAAGCCTTTTGTAAGGAAGAATAAGCAAAAAAGAACTGAAACAATCCTCATTAATTTTGAAGCTGCAAAAGATGGAAATCTTGCTTAAAATATTGTGAAATGTGGGCCCTGAGTGGCTCAGCGGGCTAAGATACTGACACTATGACCAGTGGATCGCAAGTTTGAATCCCGGTCATGCTGTTTGCCATCAACAACCGGGGCCCACAGAGAGTAAAATTGGCAGTGTGTGGGTAGATGACGCTCTCACTCTCCCTATTACTCACACATTGCAATGTCTGCTGGGTCAAGTGTCTAATGATTGGTCCATTTGAAACTAGAGACCCTGCACTTTCCTCCGAGCGCGTTGGTTCCCCAGTGATGGTGTATCAAGCAATAGTTCAAAAAAAGGTGGTGGCTATATCACACGGTGTGTGCATGTCTTCACCCTCCTAAAGTCAGGGACAGTGCAAAGTGATGGGAAGAGCCAGTAATGGGTTGGGTTAATTGGTGACTACCACACTGGGAAAGGGAGAAAATTGGCAAAAATGTATAAAAAAAAAATAATAATTGTGAAATGTGTCATGTGGCTTTATGCCGGTTAGAAATCGGGTCATCTTTCAGTTGCTTAAAAGCTGACGTGTTATTTTTATACAATCAGTCCATCATGAAGTGCACAGAAATCTAAAGACTAATACACACACAGTGGGTTAGAAGTCGCCCTCATATGAAGCATCTGAACATATTGACTCAGTTGTGTACTGATCTTGAAAAGACACATGAATGTCGTGTGATTTGGAGGCCAGACTTCAGCATGGGTTTCTCATGACAACATGCCTTTCACTTCTGACCCTGAAAATCTTAAAAGGAAATAGATTTTATTTATTTATGTTTTTATGTTTAATACTTAATAATCTTATAAGTGCAGATAGTATTGTAATCTTAAATATTGTCAAAATATGAATTAATTAGTGTCAGGTTGGCTGCTGAACTGTCTTTCTCTCTTCACACACTGAAAGGGAAAAAAAGAAATGAAAGAGAGGTGGAGCCTGGGTTGCAGTAATTCACTTTCACAGTCACTCACAGAAGCGGCTGCATTACTTTTACTCTCCCTGTGTGTGAACAGTATTAGCTCTCCACCACAGGCTTCCTCTTGATTTGTGAGAGTATCAGCTCTTTCCACCCTGCTGTAATGGACTGTGCTCTGGACAAGCTGGATGCGGGAGGCTTTTTGCAGATCTGGCAACACTTTGATGCAGATGGTAAGCATGCATGCACATTCTAAAAGATCCACTTTAAGGGTTAAGCCTTTAAGGGTTCCTTATTGGAGTTAAGGTTCTTTTAGGATTTGTGTACATACTTATACTATGGTACTACCATTTTAGTAGTACCCAAAGCATTGTTCTTTAAAATTAATGATAATAAATGAGTAATGTGTTTTGAACACTGATTGTAGAGCCCTGTATTTTTATAAGGGACCTATCCAGAAAGGGTTCCTCAAAACACTTTCAGATATTTGCCAGCCCATCACTATGAGAAGTCCGTAAAAGATCTTTCAGGAATAGTTTTTATAACGTGTTAAACTAGATATGTAAAGCTTTTCTATAATAGACTGTTTGAAATGTGTGATAAATCTTGGTAGTTGAAACTTAGTAGCTTTGAAACAACTGTTTTTCAGATAATGGCTACATTGAAGGAAAGGAGCTGGATGCCTTTTTTCATCACATGATGACAAAACTGGGACCAGGGGTATGAGATATTAAATATAATAGTCATGTTAAAGGAATACTGCAACATTTAATCTTTATTTACTTGACCTGTAACATGAAATCAATAACCACAATAAGAAAAAAATGTCTTTGTTATTAGAAATGAACTGAAAACCCATCAAAATACATTCATAATCAAAATAAACTAACCATTGACTTCTACTATACATGTTTTGAGCCAATTGTTTCTGTTTTGTTTAGTTTAGGGATGTTTCACAGAAAATATACCGATTATTTGAACAAATAAAGCTGGCCTGTGGTATTGCTTTATGTTTTCTTATTTTCACTCTTTGTGTCATTAATTTAGTGCTGCTGGTGTATTAATATTGAGAATCCAATCAGATAATGTATGTCTCAAACAAAAATGATAGTTAATATGTCCAAAATCTTATTTAAAGATCTCCATGTTCTGCGTTTTGTAAGAAAAATTAGGCAGAAAAGTTTAATAGCATTGTTTAATGATAGAGTGCACTTACTGAGCTCCAGTACATCTTTATTCTAATTGTAGTCAGCCTTGCTGCATGGTGTTAACTTCACTAGTTCTTCACAGGAAGTGCTTGTGTTGAGCTTCAGGAAACTGAGGTTAGACATTACACACATAGATAAACATCACACATTATGATGGCTCATGTTGCTCATTCAAACCAGCGAGCATATTATTAGCTGAGTCAGGTTTGTATACAATACCAGTCAAAAGTCTGTACACAGCTTCTGGACATTCAGAGGTTTTTCATTATCTAAAAAGGTTCTGCATTGTAGATTAATACTAAAGTCATCCAAACTATGAAGAAATACATCTGTAATTATTTAGTAAACAAAACAGTGTTAAACAAACCAGAATATGTTTATATTTTACATTCTTCACAGTAGGCACCTCTTACTTAGATGCAGCTAGCTTGGCATTTTCTCAGTCAGCTTTATGAGGTAGTCACCTGGAATGGCTTTCAGTTAACAGCTGTGTCTTGACAAGAGTTCATGACTTGCATTTCTTGCCTCTTAATGTGTTTGAGACATCAGTTGTGTGTCTGCTTTGAAGAATCTAAAATCTAAAACATATTTTGGTTTGTTTAACACTTTTAAGTTTACTACATGATTCCTTATGTGTTCTTTCATAGTCTGGATGACTTCAGTATTCACTTACAATGTAGGAAAAAAATAAATAATAAAAACATTGAATGAGAAGGTGTGTCCAAACTTCTGACGTACTATAGATGGGGTATTACTGTACATTAGCATGTAGAATAGAATAATGAGATTCATTAAATTTCCTTAATTAACTCCCAGAATTAGTTGTCAATTTTCAGTTTTATCATGTTTTTAAAGTGAAATGCAGGACTTACTGCTGTAGACTTCCACAGAGCACAGAGCGAGATGATAAAATAGCTTTTAGAGGATTTAATATAATTGTAATGCTGCAATGCAATAATATCCAGTTACAGTTGTGTAGCAGATTTATTCAAAGGCAAAACCTGATAAACAGCAGAAAACATCAAACCTTATAAATGTTCCTGAGACTATTTTACTGCTAAATTATAGGCAGCAGTTTGTTTTATATGCTTTTCCATTTTTGTGAAACTCTTAAATAACCTGGAGCTGCCAGTGGTGCTTGATACTTTTGCATTGCTAAATGAAATACAATGAATTTTATACATTACTTTTTAAATGTGTTTATATACAGTGCCCTCCATAATTATTGGCACCCCTGGTTAAGATGTGTTCTTTAGGTTTTTAATTTTTTTCTAAATAATATAGGACCACGATGGAAAAAAAGAGTAAAATCAAACCTTTAACTCAAGCGCATTTATTCAGTAGGGAAAAAAATCCCACATTAAGAAATAATTGTTTAACATCAAATCATGTGGGCCACAATTATTGACACCCCTGGTGTTAGTACTTTGTACAACCCACTTCTGCCAACAAAACAGCACCTAATCTTCTCCTATAATGTTTCACAAGATGGGAGAATACAGAAAGAGGGAACTTCGACCATTCCTCTTTGCACAATCTCTCTAAATCATCCAGCGACCTGGGTCCTCTCCTCTGCACTCTCCTCTTCAGCTCACCCCACAGGTTTTCAATGGGGTTGTGGTCTGGGGACTGAGATGGCCATGGGAGGAGCTTGATTCTGTGTGTGGTGAACCATTTCTGTGTAGATTTGGCCATATGTTTGGGGTCATTATCTTGCTGGAAGTCCCAGTGACGACCCATCTTCAGCTTTCGGGCAGAAGCCACCAGACTTTGTTTTAAAATGTCCTGGTATTTCAAAGCATTCATGATGCCATGCACCCTAACGAGGTTCCCAGGGCCTTTGGAAGAGAAACAGGCCCACAGCATCACTGATCCTCCCCCATATTTCACAGTGGGCATGAGGTGCTTTTCTGCATACTCAGCTCTTGTTACGCCAGACCCACTTAGAGCATTTGTTACCAAAAAGCTCTATCTTTGTTTCATCTGACCAAAGCACACGGTCCCAGTTGAAGTCCCAGTACTGCTTAGCAAACTCCAAATGTTTGCATTTATGATTGTGAGTGAGCAAAGGTTTTTTCCATGCATGCCTCCCAAACTGCTTGTTGGTATGTAGAAAGCACCTGATGGTTGTTTTGGAGACTTCGTGACCCCAAGAAACGACCATTTGTTGCAATTCTGTAACAGTGAGCTTTGGAGAACATTTTATTTCTCTTATCATCCTCCTCACTGTGCATAGTGGCAAAATAAACTTGTGTCCTTGTCCAGGCTTGTTTACCACTGTTCCAGTTGTTTTAAACTTCTTAATAATTCCTCTGACAGTAGATATGGACAGGTGTAGGCGAGTGGCTATTTTCTTGTAGCCATTGCCTGACTTGTGAAGGTCAACACACATCTGCCTCACTTGAATGGCATGTTCCTTTGTCTTTCCCATGCTGAAGAGAAATGGCCTCTGTGTCATGTCATATTAATACCCCAGGGAAACAGGAAGTTGTGAATTACTAATTAAATGTTCCTACATACTCTGATCAACTTTGTAAACTATTGTAGAAGTGACAGAAATACTTTAATTACATTTATTTCCTAAGAATTGTTTGGGGTGCCAATAATTGTGGAACAGGTGATTTTATGAAGAATAATTATTTCTTAGTCAGGGATTTTTTTCCCCCTTAAAATTCACTTGAGTTGAAGGTTACATTTTTCTACAATTTTCAGTGTGAGCGTATGTTTCCACAATAAAAACGGAATTTATTTTAAGGCTTTTTAACATATCTTAACCAGGGGTGCCAATAATTATGGTGGGCACTGTATTACTGTAGTATATGACTGTTATATCCCACTTTAAGTATTTAAAAGCAATTAACACTTCTAGCTTTACATAAATATCCATAAAACCAGGATTGACAGTGATATCACGGTGTAGCTCTACTATAAACATTAAACTGTATTATTTTCACTTTAACAGTAGTTCTTGATGTCAGCAGCTTAATGCATTTTAAGGCTTATCCACACCATCAGTGGTTATACCAAACACCGAGCTGTTAGCTTATTGATTTTTAGAGCATTAATACAAAGATATAACGCACCAAAGACAACAGGATATTAGACAACTTTTTCATTGTTTTTTTATATTCATTTATTTGTTTTTTAATGAATTTGCATCCATTTACTTTGAAAATGATCTGGCTAACAAGTACGTCATATCCTCTTCTACAGGCTAACACATCAAAAAAATGTGTGTCAACCATAGAGTGTAAATACTGGACATTTAAACACTGATAACTTGTGTAGTAGCTCAGCAATGGTGGGGTGGACATGGTAACTGTTTTATGTGTTCTTGCTTCTTCAGGATAACATAACAGAGGAGAAAGTGCAGCAGCTGAAGACCAGGTTTATGTCTGCCTATGACGTCACAGCGGACGGACGGCTGCAAATTCAGGAGGTACACCAATCCTAAACTTAGACTATGTTCAGACTGCCTAAATCTGATTTTTTGGCCTATCTAAATAGTATCCAGATTGATTTTTGATAGTGTGGACAATCATAAACCACATTAAATCTGATTTTTGCAAAAAAACACATTTGGAATTGGTTTGAAATCCAATTACAATCAGGTTTGTACAGATCCTCTCAAATCACATTTCTAAGTGCCTTTTATGTCACTCACAACACGTAAAATCCAGAGTGATGGAAGTGCAGGGAACCAAGAAGCACTTGGTTGCCAGGTCCAGAAAAACTTCACAGCCCAAAATCTAACTGCAGGTGTTTGAGGAAGCTACTATAAACTACTTTTAAACCTTATTTTAATTTTACATTTTCATTAAGTTTTCCACAATTTTCAGCTTTTTTAGTAATAATAACACATGAGGCAGAGTCAAATTGAGTGTTTACGGATCTGGTCTGGTGACCAGAAGGTTGCCGGTTCAATCACCAGGCAGGTCATGACTAAAGTGCCCTTGAGCAAGGCACCTAACCCCCAACTGCTCCCTGGGTGCTGGGGAATAGGGCTACACACCACCTCGGGCGCATGTTCTCGCAGCCTAGTGTGTTCACTTCATTAGTGTGTGTGTTTCACTGCACAGATGGGTTAGATGCAGAGGTCAAATTTTGTTGTGAGCAATCACATTGGGAAAAGCTTCATCTAATCTAATAATAATTTCACTTCTACTCTGCTCTTATTTATGTTTTTAGATCCCTCCACTGAATCTTCTAATATTACAAAGTCTGTCTATGCCATCTGCAGCTCTATTTTTTATTGGGTTAATATAAGAGTTTTGGGTGGTCATGGTACATTTTTAAAGCAGTCCAAAAACTCTGAACCTGGCAACCCTGAAGCCACGACGCCTCCTTCGTTACCACAGCAACACAAACAAATATGCTTGTGATGTCTGGATGAGTAAATCTGATTTGATCTCTTGCAGATAACAATGTGATGTCAACAGATCTGATTTGCCTGCAGTCTGAACACAGTCTTATTGTCATCTACTTATTAGAGCCATTCAGTAGGGCTGTACAGTATACATGTCCTTAACTATTACCACAGCATCAACTTTAGGAATAATAATACAGAGTAGTGTTATATGCAGAAGAGCCTCTAACCAATAAATGAATGAATAAATTAATCCTTAACAGCACCATGAGCAATTGCATAATCTCATGAGCAATCACAGATGGTTATTCAGATGAATTGAGTCATGCACATAATCCAACAGACATAAATCATTCAGGTCAAAAAGTAATGCTGTGTTTACACATGTCACTTCAAGGGTTGTGTATCTGCAGTATACCGGAAGCTAAGGTGCAATCACAATATGTGGCAATATGGCATAGGCCATATGCTACTGCAGGTCATCACATCTGGTCCTGGAAGGTCAGTTTGGTGAATTTCTTCCTCACGTACACATATTAAACCTGACCATTACAAGACAAGTCACCAAACTGTACTGGGCACCAGCCTTCTTGGATCAGAGTTTCATACCCCTGATTTATAATACTAGTGCAATCATTTGCTCCATTTGAGAATAAATAGACATTTAATGGGATTTAGATCTGTTTATTTTATTTAGATCTGAGCATATTTTGAATATATTTTAAGTATCAGAATATTTAACACAAAAACCTGTATTACAGTGTGACTTTATCCTCCACGATATTCAGTCCTGCCATGTAGAAATGACGGTTCAATAACGCTGTGTTAAAGAATTATGTGATGATCCTGTAACTGCATGAGATGCATGTAGTGTTGTGTCATTTCCACCAACCACAATGAATGTTCAGTATGTGATCCCATTTGATTCCATTTGAAAAGCTTTGCATTGCAAACTGTATTTCTGAGAAGTGGTTTAAATGAATTTCACTCAAACAACCATTTAGTCACGTGTTAAAATCACTTTGAAAGGCTTCTACAGAGGATTCAACAGAAGGTAAAATCAATCATCTGTACTTCTGTGGTTGTGATAAGTGCTAGCCATCACTGAAGCAGTTGGTCAGAGCCTTTTAAGCGTTAGTGATCACATTCTAATCAACCTAATCTTTTACATTACATATGTCTTCCTAGCATCAGGCAGAACAATGTCTAATGGGTCTAGTACAGCTAATTTTCAATAGTCATAAGCATAAAAATAGAGAAATATTCACAATATTACCTTGTACAGTGGTACCTTGAGATACGAGTTTAATTCGTTCTGTAACAGAGATCGTAAGTCAGTCAACTTGTATATCAAACAAATTTCTCCCATTTAAAATAACTGAAATAGATTTAATCTGTTCCAGCCCTGTGAAACATCCCCAAACCATCCTAAATTATGGACAAAAAGACATGTTTTGAATTAAGAAACACACATATATACACTTTACCAATACATAACAAAATATTTCAATTTCAGATTTCAATAAATATTACTGTAAAATAATTTTTGGGGAATTCTCGCTGTAGCATTTGAAATTCATGGAGAATTCCATGCGCACTGTACTGTGTAGATGCGTAGTGCGCTGTACAGTAAAATCTCTGTTCTCCCATTTCACTTCAGCATCCGACTGCTGCCAAGAAATTCAGCAACTGGCTGAAGAATGGGATGCCATGGTTCGTTCTTTGCAGTTCAGTAAAAAAAGTTTTCACTCAGAAGCAGCAGTAAGTCTACATATCTATGTTTAGGGCCGGCACACACAAACACAGATCACAGGTCTGCATGAAATAATATTATCAGTATTTAACATAATTACTGTATGTATGTTATTAAAATTAAATAGGTTTAAGAGTTTAAAAATTTTTTTTTTCAAAAAGTACAGCACACGAGATTGGACTTGATTCTGAGGGTAACACATGAGAAAGAGTGAGATGCAGGTGTTGTGCTGCCCACACTGGACCTTTGTGCCAAAGCGCCAACTAGCAGCAGCCACTCGTATCTTGGAATTTTGCTCGGATCTCGAACAAAAATACAGACGAAGTCGCAGCTCGTATCTTAAAACATTTGTGTGTTGGTCTGCTCGTATCCCAAGGTACCATTGTACTTTCAATCACTGGCCAATTTCTATCCACTACATATAGACAGGTGATGAATGAAAGGAAAGCCAGAAAGTGTGCTAGAAAGATTTGGGGTCACCACAGAACATAGAAACAACTTCTGTATCTTGGCATAGATTCAGTCTTGGCATAGATTTGGCACAGATTCATGCCTCTGGACATGCACTGGACTGGTGGAGCTCCATTGCTCAAAAAGACATTTTATCGATTGGTGTTTTGATGATGGTGGTGAACAGCACTGTCTAATAAAACAGTCCAAAGTTAATGGTTTGGATCTTTTGGCTACAAAGGCCATCATATACAGGGGTTGGACAATGAAACTGAAACACCTGTCATTTTAGTGTGGAAGGTTTCATGGCTAAATTGGACCAGTCTGGTGGCCAATCTTCATTAATGTCACATTGCACCAGTAAGAGCAGAGTGTGAAGGTTCAATTAGCAGGTAAGAGCACAGTTTTGCTCAAAATATTGCAATGCACACAACATTATGGGTGACATACCAGAGACATACCACAGCATGACTGGTGAAAGATTGGTTTGATGAACATGAAAGTGAAGTTGAACATCTCCCATGGCCTGCACAGTCACAAGTTTTAAATATTATTGAGCCACTTTGGGGTGTTTTGGAGGAGCGAGTCAGGAAACGGTTTCCTCCACCAGCATCACGTAGTGACCTGGCCACTATCCTGCAAGAAGAATGGCTTAAAATCCCTCTGACCACTGTGCAGGACTTGTATATACACATTATTATTCTTATATAGCGCCTTTCTAGACACCCAAGGTCGCTTTACAATCAACACACTTCATATACACACACTCCAGTGAGAAGCGGCAGCCAATCGCGCACAGCGTACTCTCAACCGGACGCGACCGTCCACCTGGAGGACTGCATCGAGCACTAGGGGTATCACCCAGGACAGAGTGCCTACCATATCTGAGCATACACACATACATACATACATACATTCATTCAGTATCCAATCCACCTGATCTATATGTTTTTGGACTGTGGGAGGAAACCACTGTATCTTTAGAATGGATATGTCAGGAATGTCTTGGGAATGTATATGTCATTCCCAAGACAAATTGATGTTGTATTGGCCGCAAAAGGAGGCCCTACACCATACTAATAAATTATTGTGGTCTAAAACCAGGTGTTTCAGTTTCATTGTCTAACCCCTGTATATGGCATAGTGAGTCTTGTAGGAAAGACTTAAAAGAGACCACTCTGATCAAGATAAAAATGTTGTGTTGTAAGACATACGTGATCATTCAGATTAACTTGTGTTGATATACAGTGAACCTTCCCTCTACGGTGCCAAGTTACACAAACCATACATGCAAAATGCTCTCCACATCATAATAGATCCATTGGATTGTAGGACTCAGGGATTTAAGCTTGTTTTACCTACATTACTGTATTACAGTTACAGAATGTGTGATTTAAACTATTTTCAACCATATTTATTCATGTCTTTCCCATAACTCTAAACACTGATGTTACTTTAGATTATTGGATGTGAAATCTTGTATCATGTAGTACACTCATGTTTCTCCACTCATTCACATTTTTCATTTCAACATGTAGGTGTACCTCTGTTGGCATGTACAATTTGTCACATACGCTTTACTCCTTTTGTCACTGGTCCACAGAACCACTGTTCCAGATATTATTTGGGTGGTGGATCAGTCTCTAGACAACAGTGACACTGACATGATAGTGGATATTGTGTGTGATGCTAATACGAGGGTATCCAACACAGCTGTGTTGCTGGGGTCTGTCACTGATACTACCACCCAAATCTATGCACACAAGAGTAGCTCTGTGGTCAGAAAAGAACTAGAGGCTAATAACACAAACTGTGCAACCATTCTTTTATTAGTGTGGAGGATTGCTTTGGGTTGTTGTTGTGCTGAAAGGTGAAAATCCTCTTCATGTTTAGCTTTTTATCAGAGGCCTGAAAGGTTTTGTGCCAGAATTGACTGATATTTGGAACTGTTCATAATTCTCTCCACCTTAACTAAAGTCACAGTTCCAGCTGCAGAAAAACAGACCAAAAGTATAAAGCTGCCTCCACCATGCTTCACTGTGGGTCTGCTGTTGTTTTGGTGATGCAGTGTTGGCTTTGTGCCAAACATACCTTTTGGAATTATGGCCAAAAATGTTCAAACTTGTTCTCATCAGATCACAACATGTTTTCTCTCATGATTTTAGTAAAACAGTCAAGCTTGGATGTTTTTATTTATAAGTAAATGCTTCTGTCTTGCCACCTCACAGCCCAGACATATGAAGAATATATGAGATTGTTGTCACATGTACAACACAAACAGTACTCAACAGACGTTCCTGCAGCTCCTTAGTGTTGTTGTAGCCTTTTGGCTTCCTGGACCAGTTTTCCTTTGTCTTTTCATCAGTTTTGGAGGGAAGTCAAAATCATGGTAATTTCACTGTTGTGCCAAATTTTATCCACTTCTTGATGAGCATCTTTACTGTGTTCAGTGGCAAATTTAAAGCCTTGAGAATGTTTTGTCCTCTTCTCCTTACTGATGCCTTTCAACAATGAGATTCCTTTGATCCCTTTTCACAGTAAATCTGCCAGTGTTAAATCAACACTATTAGAGTTAAATTAACACTGAGGGTGTTAAATTAACTCTAATAGTGTTGATTTAACACTGGCAGATTTACTGTGTATAAGCTCTTTGTGGATCATGACTTTTACTGTAATCTGAAACTGATTAAATATCAAGAAAATCCTTCTAGAACAACTTAACTTTATTTGGGGTTAATCAGAATGACTGTATAAATGTATTATCTATTGAACATGAGTTTAAATTAGTGATAAGTTAATTCTGAGCACAGTCACACCCCCAATTACAAGAGGGTGTCCAAATGTATGCAACTACATTATTTTAAGTTTTTTCCCCTGTATATGATTTCAGTCTGTTTCAAAGGAATTGTACAGATTATATGTCGCATTAAAAGTATTCATCTTGGTCTGATGTTTAAATATCAAAGACCTGGCTTTTTAACAGGGGTGCCTAAACTTTTGCATGCCACAGTACATGTGGTAATGATATTGATTGTGCTGTACTTTCAGTATGAACTGTGAAAGACTTTAATTTAGTTAGTAGTGCAGTAAGACATGCTCATGTGTCATATTCTGTCTGAGTTTATGGGACATCCAGCTGTAATTGATTACCTTACCCCACCCCCCACCCCCACACCAAAAAAAAAAAAATGCAGGACTGCTCCAGAGAGGGGTTGTTGTGCATCTCTGGCATAGCCTGGACTTTTACGATCTTGTTAAAGGGAGTGTTGATCATGAGCCAAATCTAATGGAGGCCAGTTTAATAAAGGGCAATGGATTCTGAAGGTCTCTCTCTCTCACTCTCTGTCACTGAGGTTTTGTGCCAAGCAACCAGGCAGCTGCAAACCTCCATTTCTATATTGTCCTTGAGGCAGCAGAAGATATACTTACATAGTGTGATAGGGGAAAGTGACTCATAGTGTAGGAGAGAGGTTAAAGAAAAAGGCTCAGGTGTTGTCTGTTGCTGAAGAGCACTTGGTTTTGGGAGTGTAAAATACAGACTTTTTTTCTGCTATTGTTAAAGATTCTGGGGTTTTTTTCTTCACCTCGTGTCAGATACGGGAGAATGGTCTCCTGCCATGCAGCTCGCTTTTGTTAACTTAATGAAATGTTCTTTGGGTTGAACACAGCAGGGCATGACCTTCACAGTCCAGCTTTTAAAGCATTAAGAAGCTATTGTAATGAAAATATACAGTCTATCATCTGGCTAGTAAAATGATATCCAGAAGACCACTCAAAGAAACAATGTGGCCTTAGGACTGGAGCCTGAATTGATTTCAGTGAAGTTAAAAGGGTTGGTCATGTAGCTTTGCTTCCTCTATGACTTTATTGCTCTTTTAACTGTTTTGTTTTTGTGTATTCTTGTGTCTGTTAGCTTGCTAATATGATTCTACCAGAAGATGAAAACTTCCTGTTGATATTCCGTCGTGAGGCTCCTCTGGACAGCAGTGTGGAGTTTATGAAGGTAAGGTCTTGCACCACTTTTTCCACTTTATTCCTCTCCTTCTGCTCCAGTGCTAATGCTAACCCAAGCCTACACAGTGACTACACTGGAAACCACTGATATGAAATTTCTGATCTATATTTTTGAGTTTTGTCTAGTTGATTAGTGTGGCATACAGGAGGGATGTCCTGTCCTGGTCCTGGTGATCACACCTGACTGAGGCTGAAAGCTTTCTGCACCTGGATCAGATGTATTTCATTAAGGTTGAAACTGTTGGTGGAGCCTGATCCACAGCCCCAGGACAGGACACTTCTAGCATATATTTTATTTTATTTTATTTTATTTATTTATTCATTCATTTATTTATTTATTTTTCTCATTTCTTCTCTTTCTCTACATAGATATGGAGAAAATATGATGCAGACAGCAGTGGATATATATCTGCAATGGAGCTGAAGGTACCACAGCCACAGTC
>BRDA01006353.1:0-10032 GCA_036984385.1 Crenuchus spilurus
TAACACCTCTGTTTTACCAGTTTTACTAAAATCAGTCTCACTAATACAGGGTTGTCAGATCCTCTAAAACTCCATCACACATCAGCTACTAACACGTCTGTTGACCAGTTTTACTCAAACCAGTCTCACTAATACAGGGTTGCCAGATCACCAAAACTCCTACCGACGTTGTAACAGAAAGTTACACTAAACAAACAGAAACTAGCCCAAAATATAAAGTGTCACAAACATTTAAATGAGCTTTAAAACATAAATCTTCTTCAAATCTTACATTGTCATTAAATTTATTTTATTTAGTGCAAAAACCCTGCAAACCACCAACTCCGAAGTTTCACCAGCGACTGTATTTTTGCAAACCTGGCAACCCTGCACAAATGTGACACTTTTTGTTGTTGGTGACGAAGGCAACGTGTTACTGTATTAATGTGCATGTGAGCCATTTCAGGGACAGACTGGTTCACATTAGTTAGGGTGACCATATTTTCATTTGGGAAAACCAGGACACCTTGGAGCCGGGGGGGGTGGGGGTGGGTGCGGAACATATACTGTGGCACTCACTTAACATAGGCCCACGTAAACCTACAATGACATATTTACAGTTGGTTTATTAAAATGCTTTTCAGTAAAAGTCAACAACAAAAACTCCAATAACATGATAATTTTATTCAAAATGCATTTATTCAAAATGCTTAAGTTAACATTTCCTGTAATGAATGAATAGCACAATGAAATAAATAATGTCTCATCTAAACATCCCTCACTTAACAACAAAAGTTAACAATAACTCTCAACTCCAAATAACACATGATACTCAGTTACCCTCAGTAACGAACGAAATATTGTCTGTTCTGTAGGCTATTGGAAAAAAATAAATTAACAAATGACACACAATAACAATAACACACTGTGCACAAGGCTTCCCATTTGTCTCGACCCGGTCTGAAAGCGGGGAAACTCTTCTGTAAATCGTCGGTAAACATACACTTGCGCTTCGGCATGTTGCTTGCGTACTGACAGTCACGCTGCCCTCAGAACAGGGCTGCGCTCAGGGATTACTTCACACGCAGCGCCGTGAGCAGTGCCCTAGTGCCTGTAAATTTACATTTTAATGGTCCAATGAAGATCATTTAAAAACCAGGACATTTCCTCACTTTTTTAAAAAAACCCGGGACGCCTGGGACAGGACGTGAAATATGGACATGTCCCGGGAAATATGGACGTTTGGTCACCCTACATTAGTGATGGGAATTCCGATTCTTTTGGCTCGGCTCACTAAGAAGAGCCGGCTCTTTCGGCTCCTTAGATTTGGTTGCTTAAATTATTATTTTATTATTATTATTATTTATTTTATTTTTATTATATTATTAAATTATGTAAAATTAATTACTAGTGTAAAACATACATTGTATCAAATGTATAATTTATATGGCTTTATTTATACAAAAATAAATTATGAAATACAAAAACAAAGGCCCATCTGAAGTAAACAGACAGATCCAATCTCTAAATGTGTATATTATTTGTAAATTTGCAACCACACTATATGAATTGTTCATGTTGCAAACTGTACACTCTGCCTTTGAACTGTCCATCACGTTAAAATGCGTCCTCACCTTTTCCTCACCTGTCCAGCATGTAGCGCAAAGTTCTCTAGCGGGAGACTCTCCCTCCTGTTCTGTGCTAATTGTGCTGTCACTACGTGTCTGTAACCACACCCCTCAGCTGTGCTCTTGCTCAGTGTAGACGCACAGACGCTGTCACACTTCTTGACCAATCACGTGCGGCAAAAAAAAGAATTGGCTCACTCTCAGGAGCTGGCTCCCGTTGTTCACTTCAAAGAGCCGGATCGTTCACTCTTAGAGCCGGATCGTTTGCGACCGACCCATCACTAGTTCACATTACAGACAGATACAGCTCACTTACATCTCCAAAACATCTGATTTGAGCAACGTGGCTTGTAATGTGAATGTAGCCTTTGACGAGGGATTGGGCGTGGCTTAGATGACCAAGTGCTTAGCTTAGTTCAGAGACAAGCGCACCTGTTAGAGCAACCTAACATGCTTTATTGTCCAAACTGACTCCGTCACTAAACACTAAGTAAAGCTTTCCCCCGGTTCACCCCCCTCCCTCCACACCGTCACAACAGTTACCAGACAGATCTATGGAACATCGTCATAGAAGGTGTTTATAATTATTACTAGTAATACACTAACCAGATTGATGATGCAATAACATTAATATGCAGAATAAAATGAATATAAATGTATATCGTATAAAATATAAATCATCAAGTATATCTTCATATTTCAAAAATGATTACTTAATGGCATCTTTTGGCTCCAAACTCTTGATTGAGTAATGAAAAACATCACTTCTGGTGTCCAGTTAATATTTTTAAGTAGTTTAAGCTATAATTTCAAGTAAATTACAGAAGAGATTAAGTAAAAGTGCACAATCCTTGGCAGATGTGCTTGCACGTCCACATTTAAGCCAAATGTGCAGTGAAACACACACTAGTGAGCACACACGCCTGTGGCAGTGGGCAGCCCAGATCCACGGTGCCCAGGGAGAACTTGGGCGTTAGGTGCCTTGCTCAGTGTTGAGTGATGTTAATGAACAGCAGTTCGAGAAAGACGGCCTCTCTGCTGCACTGATTGGCTGGTCTTTTCTGTACTGAGAGATGATTGGTTGATGCTGATTAATTGGTGGCTTTTGCAGACACTGTTATCCATGAGAACTTCAGACTGTTCCTCAGCTCAATGCCCACCAGTGTGTTCCCTGTCACTGTGCTGCAGAACTCTGTCAAGGTAATACACACACACACACACACACACACACACACACACACATACAGTGGGGACATTACATAGACGTCCATTGAATTCCTAGAAACTTAAGCAAACCATGATCCTAACTAAGACTAGCTCTTACCCTACACCAGGGGTCACCAACATGGTGCCCGCGTGCACCAGGTCGCCCGCAAAGACCACATGAGTCACCTGTGGGCCTGTGTTCTAAAAATAGCTCACCATAGCTGTGGAATCAAACGGGTATAAATAAATTAAATTGAAAATGAATCAAATAATAAATTGAAACCAAAAGCAAAATAAGAGAAAATACACATATAAGAAGCTCCTGTTGTCAAAGTGAAAAATGTTAAAGAGTAAAACAGGAAGAACCAATCAGATCAAACGCTGTTTAGAAAAAAGGGGGGGGGGGACATGACGTGTGGTGAGCAGCGGCCAGAGAAGAGAGAAATCCTGCGTTTACACTCACCATACTGCGAGAGCCCGCTGTCTAAAAGTGCCTCCACAGCGTTCAGACTAACTAACACACTGTACAGAAGTCAAATATCTGCAGAGTCTGCAGAGGCAGCCAGTAAGAGTCATTACAGTGATACAGACTGTTCCTCTGAAGATGTTAGCGCTGCGGCTAAGCTAACAGTAACTGCATTAACCCTTTAGCGTTTGGACTTGTAGCTCAGTTCTTTAAACATTCACTAAAGTGGATCATTAGCATATTTACTTGTTTTAACAAACATGTTCATAAAGTGTTAGAATGCAGTCAAATGTTAAGAGCATTAAACACTTTAACTGTATCAATATTTTCTGTAATATTCATTTATTACTTTTTCTCTGTAATTATTTTAAGGGTTTTCACTTTGAAACGTGTGGCCTTAATAAAGGAAACAAAAGGACAATCCTGATTGGTCACTGAGTGAAATCCAGGTCCCTTATTTAGTATTTAGGTCCCTTTCAAGTCAGGGAATTCTGTGCAAACTCACAGTAGCACCACTTACCAGTGAGCTACATCACATTTTTTGTTGTTATTCTTTTTTAATTCACACTTGCACTGGTGTGATTTAAAAAATGTAAAATAACAATATAAAAAATAAACTTTCAAAAATGTTTCATATTAGATTACAGCTAGCTGGTCTCCATGGTAACCGTTACCATGGATACCAGCTAGCAGGTGTAGTGAAGGCGAGAAGATGATTTATGCTGAAAAATGACAGAAAAAATTAAGAAAACATCATTTTCACAGTGTGTCTCATTTACGGGTCAAATGTTGAGACATTTCAGAACGTGTCTCACAAGCTAGCATGCTAACTAACCACCGGGTAGCGCACTACGAGCAGAAAAAGCCCGCCAGTTAAAGGCAGGTTTGTGCTAAAAAAAGTTATTTTTTCAGTCTTATTATTTCAGAAGTGTGTATCATACTTTTAGCCCTTATATTAATCAGCCAAGAAGTGGCTCTCGGTTTAAAAAAGGTTGGTGACCTCTGCCCGAAAACCTTATCTTTTGTCATAACCCTAACTCTGATCTTAACCCTAACCTTAAACCTGAGCCTAACTCTGTCCCTTACCCTCATCCTAACACTAAATATTACTCTCCACCTCACCCTCTGTCCACCAGCCAAATACCGAGGTGAACTACAAAGTGCCTTAAGCCAAATACCCACCAAACATGGGTATCTCAGACTCGTCTGGTCTCATCTGCCTTTCTTATCTCCAAAATCAGCTCAGACCAGGCTACTCTTTACCACCACTGACACACAACACTACAGCACACATACATCCACTTCTGCTCAGCTCACTCTCGGCTCCTTTATGATGAGAAAGTCCTGTGCTCAGATACTTACAGTCAGTCAGTTTATTATCAGCTGTGACTGAACACTCAGCATCTCACTGAGGCAACCCTCATGAGAGAGAGGGAGAAACAGGAAGAGACAGACACAGAGAGAGGGAGAGTGAGACAGACAGACACACACAGAGAGAATGAGAGAGAGGGGGAGAGACTGAGAAAGAAAGAGACACATACAGAGAAAGGGAGAGCACCTGAGAGACAGAGGTGCACTGAAAGAGAGACTGAGAAAGAGTGAGAGACAGAGAGAGAGATGGAGAGAAACTGAGAAAAAGCAAGAGAGACAGAGACGAGAGAAAGAGAGAACAAGACAGAGATGGAGAGATACTGACAGAGGGAGATACAAAGAGAGAGACAGAGAAAAAGAGAGACTCATTACCCATTAAAAAGCTGTCCTGGATGTGACGTGTGTGTGTGTGTGTGTGTGTGTGTGTGGACTGTATTGATATTTCTGACACAGACTCTCATACGTGCAGTGCTGCAGGGTTAATGATAGCACTTCACAGAGGAAGAACTCTTTCATGTTTTGTCCATGCTTCAATATCTCTCACTCTCTCTCCCTCCCCCTCTCCCTCTCTGTCTTTCTCTGTGAAACCCCCCCCCCCTTTCTCTCCCTCTGTATCCCCCCTCCTTCTCCCACTCACACTGGATTTGATTGGTTAGAATACTGACTACATCACAGTGGTTTCATCATTTCCACATAAAATATATCAACACAATATTATTGCACATATTCTATCCATTAATAGCTGTTAGCACTGAGCATGCATTAACTGTGACAGTGGGGCTTTTATAGCCTTAGTTAATGGGGAGGCCAGCGTGGATCAACAACCTAAAGATTACATGATAAGTCTGTGAAGTTAGCTTGAAGTTGTCTTCCGGACATGTCGTGGGTGTAAATTGATGAGACAGTGTTGTTGACCTGAAATGGGCGGGGTCTCATGTATCTCCACTGATAAGCATAGTTTTATTGCAGTCTTATCCCGTATTACTGGCTTTGCAGTAGATTTTTTTGCTTGGCTGTGGTGGAGGAGTTGCTTTACTGATAAGGGAGACATGTGAACGGTGATGGCAGCAGATTTTTCAGACAATCGATGACATGGCAGAACAAAGTGATCACGCTCTCCACATTCAAGACCCTCCATTCCATACACCACAATCTATGTCTCTTATCTGGTGCTGTTTTCATCTCCAGGAATTTGTTCAGAACTGTAGTCGGCAGATTCCTGTTTTAGCGAAGTGCCGTTTTTAATTTTCCATTGGAATGGAGAACCTTCTTATGGATGTTATGCTATATAGGCCAGTGAAAGTTCTTAGGCTCTGTTTAAAAAAAGAAAAGCTCGTTTTATGGTCCATATATGTGGCAGAAGATGAAGGTGCGAACACTCATGGTGCATTTGTGGACCGGCCAATAATAGTACTGTGTATGATCTGTTTAGTTGCGCTAGGAGGCTTGAATAGTTTCCTCGAACATACAGAAACATTTTGAAGCAGGAAAAGCTCCCAGGCCCTTGTGTGTTTACCTGTTGGTGTTTTGCTCTCTTGTAGTTACCTGGTTTTCTTTGTCATTGAGAATCCTGGCTGCTCAGATTTAGTTAATAGGAACCAGAGGTTGTAAACAAAGCCACAAGTGAGCCTACATGAATGTTCTACATTAGCTTTTATATGTAATGTTCATTTCAATATATCATTATATTAATATAGGAAGATCATAGTGTTCACAATAAATAAAATTCATTTAAAGAAACACAATACATCTTTCTATGAATCTATTGATTTTCCTGACATTGTCTTAGTTGCATTTTCCTGCAAAAGCCGTGGTCCGCAAAGAGCTTACAAAGCATCAGTGATGTCATTGTTGAACAGTGAACAATAATATTAGCAAGAACTGGACATCCCTCAAAAATTGATGAAAAGACAAGAAGAAAGCTGGTCAAGGAGGCTCCCAAGAGGAACATTAAAGGAGATTCAGGAATTACTTGTTGTGTAGGTTGTGTAACAACATTCTTCTGTGTTCTTCGTAAATCAGGGTTGTGGGGTAGGGAGGCAAGATGGAAGTCTTACAAATAAAAACATCCAAGCCCTGCTATTTTTTGCAAAATCATGTAGGGAAAACATGTTTTGGTCTGATGAGACCTTGGCCATAACTCCAAAAGGTATGTTTGATGCATACACTGCATATACACCATAAGAACACCAGACCAACAGTGAAGCATGGTGGAGTTAGCTTTATATTTTAGGGCTGTTTTTCTGCAGCTAGAACTCGGACTTTAGTCAAAGTGGAGAGAATTATACACAGGTCCAAATATCAGTCAACAGTAGCTAAAGACGAAGAGGAATTTTACACAACAATGTCCCAAAGCAAACCTCCACACCTTCAATGTCTCCACCAGAAGACCATCATTAGTGACATTAAAGGTGGAAAAAGTTCCAAAATGACAAAAATAGTCTTTTTATAGCCACTATACATACAGTATTATCAATGTACATGTAGTATGAATATTAATGTACATACATAACAAATGTCTTCTCATTAGAAACCATTCATTACAAGCTTTACTAATGAGCTGGTGGTGATATGTCTGTAGGTGACTAATGAGCCACCCAAAGGGCTCCGTGCAAACGTGCGGCGAGCCTTCACAGAGATCAACAGCAGCTTCTTTGAGGAGCACATCCTTGGCAGAAAGTGGAGGAAGATCATCTTCGGAGTGTGCTTCTTTCACGCCATCGTTCAGGTCAGAGAGTTTGGTTTCAGATCTGCTGTTGTCGAACATATACAGTTCTGTGCAAGAGTGCTGATTATATACTTTTACAGTATGACCACACTCATTGTCCATTTTCTCAGCTTTACTTACTATATATCAGGACCCCCACAGGACCAGTGCAACACACACTAACACACCACCACCACATCAATCTCACTCCAGTGCTGAGAATGAGCCACCATCCAAATAATAGCTGCTCTGTGGGGTCCTGACTGCTAAAAAACAGCGTGAAGGAGGATAAAGTGTGTAATTATAGAACTACGATAAGCACGTAGTGCTAGGTCAGAGTAGAGTACGCAGTGAGCGTAAGTAGGTGGCATGTAGCCATACCATAGCCTAGATATGCCAGTATAGGCTTTAGTAATCCAAAACTTCTCCAACGTTGACTTATTCATAAAGCTGAAGTTCTGACTGACAGAATGGTGTTTTCTCTTGTGTGTGTGTGTGTGTGTGTGTGTAGGAGAGGAAGAAGTTTGGGCCTCTGGGTTGGAACATTCGTTATGAGTTCAATGACAGTGACAGAGAGTGTGCTCTTCTCAACCTGAACCTGTACTGTCAGACCGGCCGCATCCCCTGGGACGCTCTCATCTACATTACCGGTGTGTGTGTGTGTTTTTTGTCTAAATGCTTGTTTAGGTGAGAATTATTCATAGCATTATTCATCGATCTGCACTGTCACTCCCACTCCTCATCCGTGACCGAAGGAATTGTGTGTGTGTGTGTGTGTGTGTGTGTGTGTGTGTGTGTGTGTGAGAAAGAATATGCAGGCATGTGGAGATGTTACATGCAGCACAGCAGAAGTCTAATGGTCAGTGTGTGTGTGTGTGTGTGTGGAGCTATGTCAAAGGCAGATTAATGGTATGGAAAGAAGATAAATTGATTGATTGATTGTTCACACATGAAAAAGGAGACTCAGTAGTGCTGAAATTCTCACATACACCGAAGAGCCAAAATGTTATGACCGATCTACTTAATTCACAGGAAGTTCTCTGTTATATCACAGATCCAGTAACTCATCATAGATTTCACAGGTTTTATCATGAAGTTATATTTAATAAAACTTAGAAGAGCATGCACATTATGAGTGCAGTCTTGATCCCTGTGAACATCTTTCTCAGCTTAATTTAGCGCCTTTTGTCAGCACGGTGGGCTTTACTGTAATCAGTACACACACATGAGAGGAAATCTCCTCAGTTCATGATCTAGAGTCACTCAACTTGCTCAGGTAAAAGTCATTAGCTGTGGGTGAATGGGCTGTGGGTGGGTATCTGTCAGTGCTAAGAGATGGGAAATACATCAACCAGCACTTCAGTACGAATTGGCTGTGAATGCATTAAAGTTTGGCTACAGATTTTCTACTGAAAGATAATCAAAAATAAAATTAAACCCATAAAGCCAAATGTATCATATTTTATACATAGTCATAGTCAAGACCTCAGTCATCATCAGTGTGATCATTAAATGATAAGCTTAAAACTCAGCTATGTATCACATTTAATACACTTGGCTTTCTGGGGTTAATTTATATACACTGCTCAAAAAAATAGAGGGAACACTAAAATAACACATCTTAGATCTCAATGAATAAAATATTCCAGTTAAAATCTTTATTTATTACATAGTGGAATGTGTTGAGAACAAAGTAACATAAAAATAATCAATGTCAATTAAATTATTACCCCTTGGAGGTCTGGATTTGGAATCATACTCAAAATCTCATACCACCCTCATGGAGTCTGTTTCTGACAGTTTGAGCAGAAACATGGATATTAGTGGTCTACTGGAGGTCATTTTGCAGGGCTCTGGCTCTGCTCCTCCTGTTCCTCCTTGCATAGAGGAGGAGGTAGCGGTCCTGCTGCTGGGTTGTTGCCCTCCTATAGCCCCCTCAATGTCTCCTGGTGTACTGGCCTGTCTCCTGGTATCTGCTCCATGCTCTGGACACGGTGCTGACAGACACAACAAACCTTCTTGCCACAGCTCGCATTGATGTGCCAACCTGAGCAACTTCTGTGGTTGTAGACATCACCTCATGCTACCTCTATGGTGAGAGAACTGACAGAATGCAAAAGTGACCAAAACATCAGCCAGAAAGGATGAGAACAGAGAAAAGGTCTGTGGTCACCACCTGCAGAAACACTCCTGAATAGGGGTTGTCTTGCTAATTGCCTCTCATTTCTACCTGTTGTCTGTTCCATTTGCACAACAGCAGGTAAAACTGATTCCCAGTCAGTGTTGCTTCCTAACTGGACAGGTTGGTTTCACAGAAGTGTGGTTGACTTGGAGTTACATTGTGTTGTTTAAGTGTTCCCTTTATTTTTTTGAGCAGTGTATTTAAATTTCTTGCAATCTATTGATGGTTCAAGCTTTCTAGGGTTAAAAGCCTTTCCATGCTCAGTGTTTTACTCAACCTGAAGATGCTCTGTAGTGATTTCAGTTTAAGCTGGAGTTGCAGTCCTAACTTCTGATATGATGACATGATGAAAGCCCTGAACTTTCTTTCAGTGACATGCATGTCTCATTAATGGCTGGAAAGGTGTCAGTCACTGACGCAATGATCTGAAATGTGTGTGTGTGTGTGTGTGTGTGTGTGTGTGTAGGTGAAATTACATATGGAGGGAGAGTAA
>BRDA01006353.1:11167-30084 GCA_036984385.1 Crenuchus spilurus
TACAATTGAACAAATATCGACATCTACAATTGAACAAATATCAACATGTACAGCTATAAACAAGTTAACATCTACAGCTATAAACAAGTTAACATCTACAGCTATAAACAAGTTAACATGTACAGCTCTAAACAAGTTATTATGTACAGCTATAAACAAGTTAACATGTACAGCTATAAACAAGTTAACATCTACAGCTATAAACAAGTTAACATCTACAGCTATAAACAAGTTAACATCTACAGCTATAAACAAGTTAAACATCTAAAATCTACAGCTCTAAACAAGTTAACATTTACAACTCTAAACAAGTTAACATGTACAGCTCTAAACAAGTTATTATGTACAGCTATAAACAAGTTATTATGTACAGCTATAAACAAGTTAAACATCTAAAATCTACAGCTCTAAACAAATTAACATCTAAAGCTATAAACAAGTTAAACATCTAACATCTACAGCTCTAAACAAGTTAACATTTACAGCTCTAAACAAGTTAACATGTACAGCTCTAAACAAGTTATTATGTACAGCTATAAACAAGTTAACATGTACAGCTCTAAACAAGTTATTATGTACAGCTATAAACAAGTTAACATGTACAGCTATAAACAAGTTACCATGTACAGCTATAAACAAGTTAACATCTACAGCTATAAACAAGTTATTATGTACAGCTATAAACAAGTTAACATGTACAGCTCTAAAGTTATGTACAGCTATAAACAAGTTAACATCTACAGCTATAAACAAGTTAAACATCTAACATCTACAGCTCTAAACAAGTTAAAATTTACAGCTCTAAACAAGTTAACATGTACAGCTCTAAACAAGTTAAAATTTACAGCTCTAAACAAGTTAACATGTACAGCTCTAAACAAGTTAACATGTACAGCTATAAACAAGTTAACATGTACAGCTATAAACAAGTTAACATTTACAGCTCTAAACAAGTTAACATCTACAGCTCTAAACAAGTTAACATCTACAGCTATAAACAAGTTAAACATCTAAAATCTACAGCTCTAAAAAAGTTAACATGTACAACTATAAACAAATTAACATCTACAGCTATAAACAAGTTAACATCTACAGCTCTAAACAAGTTAACATTTACAGCTCTAAACAAATTAACATCTACAGCTATAAACAAGTTAACATCTACAGCTATAAACAAGTTAACATCTACAGCTCTAAACAAGTTAACATGTACAGCTCTAAACAAGTTAACATGTACAGCTATAAACAAGTTAACATGTACAGCTATAAACAAGTTAACATGTACAGCTATAAGCAAGTTAACTTCTATAGCTATAAACAAGTTAACATCTACAGCTATAAACAAGTTAACATCTACAGCTATAAACAAGTTAAACATCTAAAATCTACAACTCCAAACAAGTTAACATTTACAACTCTAAACAAATTAACATCTACAGCTATAAACAAGTTAATCATCTACAGCTATAAACAAGTTAACATCTACAGCTATAAACAAGTTAATCATCTAACATTTTTATGACATTTAAGATGAAACCTGTGGAATACACACAAAGAGTTGAGTTACTCTCTGCTTTTTGCTTTCTTCTCCTTTTTCTTCTCTATATTCTACTACTTTGTCTTCAGTTCCTTCTCTTCCTTGTCCTCCTGCTTCTCCTCCTTCTTCTACACTTTCTCATTCATATTCAGTTCCTTCTCTTCCTTGTCCTCCTGCTTCTCCTCCTTCTTCTACACTTTCTCATTCATCTTCAGCTCCTTCTCTTCCTTGTCGTCCTCCTCCTTCTCCTCCTCTTCCTTCTTCTTCTAATTCTCCTTTAATTATTTTGCTCCTGCTTGTTCTTCTTATTCATCATCTATTTTATTGTCCTCATCCTCATTCCCTTTTCCTCCATCTTCTCCTTCTTTTCCTCCTCTGTTCTTCTTTTTTTATCTTCTGCTTCTTGTTCTTCTCCTGCTTTTACCTTCCCCACCTCCTTCTGTTTCTCCTCTTCCTTCTTTCTTTTCCTTCTTCTTTTTCTCTTTTTCTTTTTAATCTTATTTTCCTCCTCCTCCTCCTCCTTCTCCTTCTTCTACTTCTTCTTCTTTTTCTCTCATTGTGTTATGACAAAAAACCCTTTAATATCCATATTATCTGAATGTACAGTATTAAGCAGTTAGATGCAGGTCACAGACTTTTTAGTAATATTTTTAAGACCCTGCAGTCACCTTGTTATATTGTTAAAAAAAAAAGACTTGACCTGAATCCATTTTATGCATATAATGGTAATGTCAGCACTTATGTGACTGCTCAAATGCACCCATTGTTGGTGGTGTTGGCCTAGATTCTTTTAACAGGTAAACACAGGTGTGACACAACCAAACAAATGTCTTCATATTTTTCTGAGTACATTGAGCCAGTCTGCTCAGGCCTTTACACTCTAGCTTCCAGATTCAGTTCATCGTCTTCTAGAATATCTCTAGTTTTAACTGATTTCCAGGTAGTTACCAGTTATGAGTTTTTACACTCTTAGAACAAAAGGTACTGGACCATCACTCTACTTTCAGTGGGGTTCTGTTCCTAAAGGATACGTCATGTGGCAGAATTATTTGTAATTTACTGATTTTAAGTCATCGCTCTGTCTTTCCAGATTCTACATTTCTGCGAGAAGTCTACACGTATCCCAGCGGTGTCTCCATATACAGTTTCATGTGCATATTCACAGTTTCATATGCATAATGCATGTTTTCCCAGCAGTCTATAACATCAAGGATATATTCCATGCCAGTTCCACATTTTGAATGTTTTGCATTACCTTTAAATTGCATTTGAGTTACTTACATATTGAATCATTGAAGCAGGTTTTATTGGCTGTACTGAAATAATAGAAGCCTGACTAAAGGTTGTGCCCAAGTGTGCCATGCTTGGCTGCTCTTTTTAATTTTCTCTTTCATATTCTCTCGTGTTGAGGGGAGCGTATAGCTTATATTCAGTGCCGTTTCCTCCTAATGAGATTTTCCATAGAATCTCTAATCTCATTACTGTCTTTCACTGTGGCTTACTCTTACCTTTCTTTTACTGTAAACATGTAATCTGGTTACATATTTTAAAAAAACCCTGCACACTCACAGAGACCATCTGAAATAAATATATCAATATTTATCATGATTGTGATCATTGGCATCATAAAATACAATAATAAATCAAACATTTTTCAGCATATTGTTAATATTGTCTGTAATTAATATATTGTGAACAATTGCATTTTTCATTAAAATTGCATAGTAGTGCAATAAATAAATTATATAGTAGTCTATGGTGCACATATCTCATTATAAGAATATGCTTTACTTTATTAATATATAATGTAATTTAAATATTATATAATATTACAATATTAGTTTTACCCTTACTAATATTTTATCTTTATTATTATTATATATTTTAACATCATACAGTAATGTTGTTTAAATACTATATTATATTAAATTGTAATAGCTTTACAATTACAATTTCAATTTTAATGTAATGTATGTACAAAATTACATTTTTAAATAAAAATATATTTTACTCTATTATATAATATTATTACATAATATTAATGTTGTTTAAATATTGTAATATTATTTCAATAATTTTATTTGACTCTATACCCTTTGATATATGCATATGACCTATTGTGCTCCGTCATGTTCAGGGATCTACTTTGCTCCCGAGTCAGATAGTCTGAAGGACTACAACAGCTACATTGAGAATCTGCCCATCATTGATGATCCTGAAATCTTTGGCATGCATGAGAACGCCAACCTGGCTTTCCAGGTAAATCACACCAAAGGCATATCCAGCAACTGCACACATTGCTCACAGTCATCTCAGAATGTTATGACCACTTTAAAGATGCAATGTCCCAGGTCCAGATATCAGTGTTTTGTGAATAGTGATCACTGACACCTTCCTCATAGCTCCTGTGATCATTATGGATGTTAAATCACCAAAGTCCTTCCCCTCTGGCATCAGTGGCCCATAGGACACCACTGGTATGCCATTGGGAGGCACTTCAATACAGCAGCTCTAAAACATCCCACAAAGTTAGTGGCTTGTGAAATTCCAAACGGGGGATGGTGCGTTTTCAGTAGACCTTCACTATGGTGAGTCTAGAACATTCCTGAGCGGTTCCTGAGATGCTACCTCCACCATGTTTCACGCAATACACTATTACACTATTACATAACATGACATCTGGTTTAAACTCATAAACATTTCTGAAGTTTTATTCCAGTAGATCATCCTTATGACAGATGACAGAGATGGGAATTAGCCTTTATAAATGTTTGTCAGATGGCAAGGCCTATGTAGGTTCATTGCAGTGTATGAATTCTGCACATACATTCAGATATCCACATTCCTAACTGGATTGAATTATACATTTACTGCGCAAAAGCCTCACCATTCAAACCTAACAGCCTCTTCTGTTTTGTTAATTACAGAGGCAGGAGACTCAGACTGTGATTAACACCATCTTAGAGGTTCAGCCACGCTCCTCAGCAGCAGGAGGGGGGAAGAGTAATGATGAAGTGGTCCATGAGCTCGCAGAGTCCATACTGGCTAGAATCCCTGGTGAGAATTAACTACAGAGCTACATCAGCCATCCTCATTTAATTTGAGAGTAGAAAAACGGACTGGAATAGTGTACCATGATGGAGGCCACGTCTGAAGTTAAGCCGTGGTTCTGAGGAAATGAAGAAATACCTAAAACTGTTTAGAAACCTCAATTATGTGCTGTATCCACAGTGCCTAAGGAACAGTTAGAGTTAGCACCTCAGCCATGTTCTGTTGTTCAGAGAATCAGACCAATGGTCCTTTCCCCCAAAAGTGTTACACAGTAAGAGTGCCATAAATCTATATTCTGATTAAATCTGCTCTAAACTTAGACTTTCCAAAAACCTATTGTCAGATGTGCTGATATGTTGTGAAAAAACACTCTAAATATTTCTAGACAAGACTTTTGAGCTCAGATCTGAATAAACAGAGGTGTTGGCTACACACTGCTCATTACAGTTTTTAGAAATTGTATGTGGTTTTATTTATAAAGCTTAACTAATGTGAGACAACACTGTTTTACTCATTCAGTGGTTCCTAGATTTAATATTTATGACATAAATGTGAATACTCAGGTCTCAGGTTCACACATTCCACGGCCGATAATCGACCAATGGAATGTCCAGAATTACCATGTAATTATCATATGAATGAGAGATTGCATCATTTGCCGGGAAAAAAAGCGCAGCTGTCTGACCGTCTCTGAAAAATGTGTCTTTAATTTAATTAGCTCCTCTCACAAATATCTAAAAATATATATTTTGATTCAAGCCATATATATTTGAGAAGTAGATCCTTTAAGGTTTCTGGGGTATGTTTTGTTTTGTTTCTAGGATAATATCTGAGGTTATATATTTTAATAAGTTTTATGAGTTAGCAGAGTTATGTAAGTGTTTTTGCGGAATTTTGTTTTTGTCCTTGTTGGTGGGAACACTGACTCCAGAGCATTAATGTGTTAATATAAAGAGACAAAAATGCCTTTTTAAAAAATGGATGGATACTCGAAGCAGCCTTTGGGGTTACTTAGCTAGTTAGTTAGTTAACTTCTGGCCCAGACATAACAGTATTTGCTCAGTGATGAAATTTGACACTTTTCTCATTGCTCCACTGTGGCTTGTCTTTTGCTCTGTTCCACTCGTCTGACTCATCGTTCCTCTCTGGCATCAATGGCCCATGGGGCACCACTGTTATGCCATTGGGAGTCTCAGTTTACAAGTCTGTTCTCTGTATGGAGGCTCTAGAACATCCCTCAAAGTTAGTGGTTTCTGAGATGCTGCCTCCACCATGCTTCACTTGGTACCCTATTATCAGCCCTTTTGAACAAGTCAGATCACATCCTTTGTCCATGATGATGGTTTTACACACATGCAGCAAACTCTGTCACATGGCATCTGTAAGATCTCGGGTCAAAGTCATTCAAACCAGGTAGATATGTATGATTTAGTGCTGAGCTGTCAAATACACTAAAGTGTCCAAAAGTTAGTGGACATTCCTTCTAATGAATGCATTCAGCTAATGTAAGTTAACATGCATACAAATACACACACACACAGCATATCTAGTCTCTGTAGAGAAGTACTGCCAATAGAATATGACTCTCTGGAGAACCTATTGGTGCCATGTCTGATGCTAGGCATGAGCTGCAGGGGTACAACATTGAGCTGTGGTGCAACTGTGTTCTCTGTTCGTATTTCTGGGATGAGTTAATGTAGATGGGGGATGACTGAATGCAGTCTGGTAGAAAGTCTGGTAGAAAGCCTTTGTGGACAGTAGAGAGTTCCTCTAACAAAAGCTCGAATAGCTCTTTTTAAGAGCTTTTTGATTTCAGAAGAAACAGTGCAGGCGTCCCTATACTTTTCTTACACGTGAGATGTGGAAAGTTAATAAAACGAGTGTTTAGGGAAAGGAAGGAACACACATAAAAGTCTGTTTGCGCTAACTCCATACTTCCATGAGCTGCTCCGGATCTTTCCGGCATAACTTTCCTTCACATCAGCTGTCCGCTGAACTCTGCACACAGGTAACTTTACATAAGCCCCCCGTGAGTGAGTCAGCAGCTTCAGCGGCTAGTGACTGTTTACTACTTGTATAAGACTGCTGAGGAGGGACCTTTAGGACGGACGGAGAGACAGCTGTGGTCATCATTTTAGCAGTTACTCATATGCTGTGTGTGTGTGTGTGTGTGTGTGTGTGTGTGTGTGTGTGTGTAGAGAAGCTGGACATGGACGGTGCCGCCGAGAGTCTGTTCGTGCGAGATGCTAACGGTCGAGTGAACTCTCTGACCACTGTGCTGGGACAGGAAGTGGACCGCTTCAACATCCTGCTGCATGCTCTGAGGGTGAGTGCATTAGATCTGAGGTCACCTATGGTCATCCAGTTAATCCCACTTGACTCACCAAACACTGTAAAGGCCCTTCACTACTGTCCATTTAAAGGTTACTTTGTTTTCAACCTTCTGTCCAATTTACACCCCAGTGTCAGATGTTAATCTCTGTATGTTCTGCTATATGATATAGCACCTTTCTGCAACCCAAGATGTTTTGCAGCAATCAAAATAGCCCCCAAACACGCCTGCTAGTAGCATGAAATCTTCAGCTGTGACTCCACAGATGACTAGGAAGACTAGTAGCTCAGACGTAGCATCCTGTTTCAGCAAGGCGCAGCTCACTCAAACAGGGAAAACCATGCCTTAATTGTGGCGGAATGCAAACAAATCCTCACAGTAATGCTCTAATACAAAGCCTTCCCTGGACAGTGGACAGTTACTCTAACAACTCTTTATAACATGCTTAATTTCAAAACATGAGCAAGTGTCACAAAAGTTTTGGCCATTATAGTGTATTTATAGTTAATGGTACATCTCCAGTTCCTAATAAAGTTGGGACGCTGAGTAAAATGTAAATAAAAGCAGAATGCAATGATTTGAGCCCAGTACACAATCATGCCAGTCTTTAACACAGTGCCACCTAGGAGCCCACAGATCACAAGCATCCAGCATTGACCATTGACCTTGTTGTTTGTGTACAGGGATTTCTCCAGATTCCCTGAATTTTTGATGATGATATACTGTACATTGTATATTCATATCTTTACAATGCTGATCATTTTTTAAATTGTTCCACAATGTTTAAATACATTTTTTTTGGCAACTTAATGAATCTGAGTTCATATTTTTCATAAAATGGTAAAATGTCTCATGTTTTATGTTCTGGTGTGAGTAAAATGAGTTGATGAGATTTGAAAATCCTGTGTCCCTACAATCATTTTGGAACTGGGGATGTATGTTCAGAAGATACAAAACTACCGAAATGTAGACGTTTCATGCCGTTTTGCAGCAAATTTCACAGAAAAGGGCTCTAAACAAGACACTTGTGCTTTGTGCCAACCAAGATGTGAAACTGAAGGCCTAAAGGCAGGTCACTTACGAATCCAGTGGCCCATTAAAACCTACTGGCTCAAAAATGCTGAATATAAGAGCTTGCCCTCTTAGTCCAGCCAACCTAATGAGAGCTGGCAACATGCCAGACATATACGCAGTCATATGAGAATATTATGACCACCCCTGGTTCAGAATCAACTTGGCCCAGGATGTTTGGATAGCAGAGTATATAACCCTCATCATTAGTAAAGATTAAGATTAACCAATTTGCCACACACAACGGAATTTGACCTCCGCATGCCCAATGCGGTGGGCAGCCCTTATCCACCAGCGCCCGGGGAGCAGTTAGGGGTTAGGTGCCTTGCTCAAGGGCAATTCAATCATGTCCTGTCTGGGGATCGAACCGGTAACCTTCCGGTCACAAGACCAAATCCTTACCACTATACCATGGCTGCCCCCATAAAGGATGTGGTTTGACTGATGTTGTGATAGAGTACCAGGTGAAGCATCTCAGAAACCACTAACTTTGTAGGATGTTGTAGACCTGCAGTAGTGAAGGTGTACTTGGACGTCTCTTACATTGAGTGCCTCCCAACAGCATAACAGTGGTGATCCATGGCCCATCGATGCCAACATGTGGTACAATCAGCTCAGTGAACTTCTTTATAGAAATATGTACAGGCATATAAATCATCTTCTCTGTTAATGGGCATCTTATAGCATTTAAACATAAGCTTTCAGATCAAAATGCCTTCATCATTATTGTTTTATGTGCCATCATTCCTTTGATTGTACCCATCCGTCTTGGTTGGTGATCAACTGTCTTTTCCACCCAACTGGTTCTTATAATGTTCCCAAAATTAGACTGCTTCAGTTTTCCAGGAACCCAGGAACCCAACACAATCAGAGTGATTGTAGTACAGTCTCTAATGAAACCAACCTGAACTCTTGCCATTGTACAAAATCGATGGGGACCCCGGTTCTGGATCAGTAACCAATCCCAGCATCTGTAAACAACCTAGATTTGTAGATCTTTGCCAGATGAAGACTTTGATAATAGTCTGCTGAGCTGAATCAGGTGTGTTAAAGGGAAAACATCCTGAACTGTGCAGAAGGGTCCTTCAGGATTTGGATGTAGAATCACTGACCTACATAATGATTTGGAGATGAATGCTGTTCCCATGTTTTCTAGGTTTTATTACAATGCTTAGATGTTTCCACTTCCATGTTTATATCTATGTCTACATACAGTGGTGCTTGGAAATGTGTGAATTGTCTAGATCTCTGTATAAATTTGACTTAAAACTTCACAAATAGTGACAGAGACAAAGATAAAAAGAACAAACAAATGATAGAGTATTAGACTTATTTATTTATTAGAGGACATGATCAAAATATTGCAAGTCTATGAGTGGCAGAAGTATCTGAACCTATTATACTTGAACTACTTGCATCAGGTCAGGACTTTGACTTGTCCATTCCAAAATATCAACATTATTCTTCCTTTGGTAGAACGACTTGTGTGCTTTTGGTCATTGTCTTGCTGCACGACCCACATTCTCTTGACATTCAGCTCACAGGTGTTCTGATATTTAGATTTTGCTGGAATTAAACATAATTCATTATGCCATCAATGACAGCAAACTGTCCTGGCCAGATGCAGCAAAACAGGCCTAAACTATACTATCACCACCATGTTTCACAGATAGGATGATGTTTTTATGTTGGAATTAAGTGTTTTGCTTCTCATTTAAACCAACAAGATCTATATTGGTCTTGTCCCTCAACAAAACATTGTTCCAATAGCCTTCTGGATTGTCCATGTGATCTTCAGCAAACTGCAGATGGGCAGTAATGCAACCCTGCCATGCACACCATTGTTGTTCTGTGTTCTGATGGTGGACACATGAAGTTACTTACCTTAGGTTCATTTGTGACCTTGCGGACTATTACACGCCTTGCTCTTGGTAGGATCTTTGTTAATTGACCACTCCTCGGGATGGTAATAATTACATACACTTACACATTATACAGCGCCTTTCTAGACACCCAAGGTGGCTTTACAATCGACACACCTCAAATACACACACTCCGGCGAAAAGCGGCAGCCAGTCACGCACAGCGTACTCTCAACCGGATGCGACCGTCCACCTGGAGGACTGCATCAAGCATTAGGGGGATCACCTAGTGCCAAGGATGGAGTGCCAACCATATCTGGGCATACATACATGCATACACACATTCATACACAGACATACACACACCAGGGTAATTTTTTTAGAATATCCAGTTCACCTGATCTCCATGTTTTTGGACTGTGGGAGGAAACCGGAGTCCCCGGAGGAAACCCACACCGACACGGGGAGAACATGGAAACTCCGCTCAGATGTGGACTCGAACCCAAGACCCCAGCGCTGAGAGGCGAACGTGCTAACCACTAAGCCACCATGCCGCCCTAAAATAAATAATTAAAATAATTGTATTGAATTCCTTACATTTGTACACAAACTGACTGGATTGGTGGAGTACAAACTCTTTAGAGAGGTTTTATAACCTTTTCCAACTCTTCTTCAGAAATCTCCTTTGTTTGTGTTAGGATACACTTCCACAGCTGTGTCATAAATCAGACTTTGCTATATCCCGGTTCTTTAAATAAAACAGGGCGCCCACTCACATCTGACTCAAATTTGACTTTTACATGAGCTGCTAATCCTAAAGGTTCACATACATTTGCCACTCAAACTTGTTATATTGGATCATTAATCCAGCCATGTTTGTTTGATTTGGCTCTGATTTTAGGACTTAATTTTAGTCAAATTTATGCTGAAATATAGAACATTTGGCAACCTGTAAATGTGTTCCTGCAGGTGTCTCTGGCAACTCTGCAGAAGGCTATAGCAGGCTTTGTGGTGATGTCAGAGGAGATGGAGAGGATCTACAGCAGCTTTCTGAATAACCAGGTTCCTGAGCATTGGGCCAGTTCGGCGTATCCGTCTTTAAAGCCTCTGGGCAGCTGGGTTAAAGATCTGGCCCTGCGCACTGCTTTCATACAGGTAACACATTATGTCCTTAGTTTGATTTTGAAGTTCACTCCCTTTGTGTGGAGCTTTGAGTTGATTGGTTACTCTAACACTGTTAACCACTGATGGGACTGGTCCTTACATTCAGTGATTCAACACTTTCTTATTTTCTGGGAAGGAATCTTCTGTTTACTCATGATCACCTTACGATTGATGTCTAACACATAAGGAATAAATACACACACACACACACACAAATTAAGGCAGTGAGCACACAGACCCAGAGCAGTCACCAGCCACCTACTGCAGCGCCCGGTGAGCATTTGAGAGTTAGATGCCTTGCTTAAGAGCTTTCTTGCTGGATTTAGTGTATTGAACCAGCAATCTTTTAATTTTCCCAAGTCTGCTTCTCTAACCTTTAGTCCAAAAAATATAAAGTTATTAGGGCTGTCAAACGATTAAAAATGTATCTTGATTAATCTCAGTATAGTTAATCATTATTCATTTTGAGAAATTCAGTCCCCTGCCACTAGGAGTCACTAGCGAGTGTGAGTGCAGATATCACTGCTGACAATGCAGAGAAGAAGGCAAACAAATGTGTGTCACTCATTTTCTAAACATTTTGAAATGGAGGAAGAAGCAAAGCTTTTTGGACGGAATTTTATTGAATCCCTGCAAGTGAAAATGAGGAAAGTGTGACACTTAATTTCTTTACATTCTCTTTTATTATGTATTATTATTGTTTTATACATTATTTGTTATTACATTTGTTAAGTACATTTTTCTTATTTAAAAACACTTTAATATCAATTTTAGTTGTTTTGGGGTGCTGGAATGTATTGATAGCATTTCAATTCATTTTAATGTTGAAATTGAATTTGATATATTTGAGCAAATTGAGTTACGAGCTTCATCTCAGAACAAATTAAACTCATAAGTCAAGGTTACACTGTATGGTGAAAAATGTCGATGATTATTATAAAAGGCAAATGCACAAGCCTTGTGTAGTCATTCGTGTATCACTCCATGCAGAAAGTATAAAGCAGCCTTTACTCGGTCAAGTCTCACCATGACCTACGTATGACCTACAGAATTTGCGTTAATGGCATTATTTTTTAAAAACTTGTTAAATTGAGACTTCAACAGCCTTAATGATGTCAGTACTTAGTAACGCGTTACTCTAACCTGACCATTTTTTCCAGTAACGAGTAATCTGAGTTATTTACAATCCAGTAATCAGATTAAAGTTACTTACCCAAGTCACTGCGTTACTATTTTTGTCATTTTACTTAGTAAAAAGATATATTTTTGTTTTCTTCTTGCGTCTCGGGATAGTGACGCAAATGTAATAACACACAGCGACACAAACGTAAACAATGAAGGGAGGAGAGATGCATGTTTTCTAGCTGGAAATACACTATTTTGAGTTTGTGTCAGCTGAAGATGACAATATCAGGGTTCGCTGTACACTCTGTGCTGGCGACAAAGTGCTGTCTTGCTCTAAAAACACTACATCAGATCTGAAGAAACATTTGGAGTCACAGCACAGCATGGTGGTGCAAAGCAGAGAGCTGCTGCTAATGCAGGAGGTCCCCCAACACCCAAACAACAGCAACTGGACTTCAGTGTAAAACCAGTAAGTGAGGAGAGCTGAAGAAGTTGGGCAGTATGTACAGGTGCTGGTCATAAAATTAGACTATCATGAAAAAGTTGATTTATTTCAGTGATTATATTCATTCATTACACACAGACTGATACACTTCACATGTTTATTTTAATTTTGATGATTATAACTCACTACCATATACACTGTGCTTTGTTTTGTAAAATCACTCCTTGCTGCTCTAATGCTGTGAACAGCAGATTCAAAGTTCAGTTTTGCCAAAACAGTGTTAACAGTTATATGTTAGTTATAGGGTAATATGTCTATAAAACAAGTATTTTTGTTAAGTGAAGTAAAGAAAGACTGTATTTTATTTTTATTTTTTTAATTAAAAAAAAACAATTTGTTAAGTTATTTCAAGAGAAACCGTCTTTTTTTTATATATAAAACATATTTTATCAAGAAATAGTTTTTAAGTTCAACTAAGTTACTTTTTAAAAAGTAATCAGATTACTTTTTCAATGTAACTATGCCATCACTGGTTGTGACGCCTACCCAGCTAACAATTGTGGTTAGATGAACGTTTTCTGAATGTTACTAATGTTACACATTTGAAAATATATTCAGTCTGTCAATGTTTTTAACATTTTTAACAGTTCAGTAAAATCAGTACATTATGAGGATGTCACCTGCAGTAGGTTAATCTACTGACCACACAGAGAGAAAAACTCCTTTCAGACCTGCTTTGAGACAGTAGAAGAGATCAGTGATAGGAAGCAAACAAATAGCAAATAGGAACCCAACGCTAACTTTACACTGTCTGTCGAATGAACTGCCGACTGCTCAAATGAGCTGATGTCATGATGGTCAGAACCAATACAAACGACTCGCTGACACTATGATCAGAAGATCGTGAGTTCGAGTCCCACGTCATGCGGCTTGCCATCAGTAGCCAAAACTGACCGGGCTCTCTGAGTGATACACACACACACACACACACACACACATTCAGTAATGCTGTATTTGTGGGGACACTCCATTGACTGGTGTAACACTGGTGTAATTTTATACCTAAGCCTAACCTTAACCTCAGTAACCAAAATATAGTTTCACAGCTAAACCTAAACCTCAGCCGTTCTGCTCCAGGTGATCCCAGATTGTACTTGTACAGATTGTACCTACTTTCCTATCAGTATGAGGACATCAGGTCCCCACAAAGAGATAAAAACAACAGTGCACAGTGTGCGCTGTCATCTCAGAGCTGTCTGGCTATGCTGTTCCATATGGCTGGTCTGTACTATTTTCTTACATAACACACACACACACACTCACACACTGTACTAATATGAGTGAATGTGTTATGAGGCGTATTGTAATGGTGAAATGGCTGGGATGCTGACTGAGAGCAGAACATTGGCTTAGTGCAGTGTGTGTGTGTGTGTGTGTGTGTGTGTGTGTGTGTGTTCCACTGCAGACACACACTCCTGAGAGAAACCCACACACAGTAAGCTAATGAACTACAAACCTTCCTTTAACCCTTTAGAGGTCTGGTTGCTGTTGTTTACCTGAAATTATGCTAAATAATATTTACGGTATGTATGGTTAGGTTAGCCTACCTTTCTCACCATTCCCACACTGAAACTGAGAATTCCCAGCATTTTCCAAACAGTTGAAGTGGCTGTGTCCATGGACTCTGATGGCTACATTTCAGAGTGACTCCACTAGAATATCAGCATGTTTATTTACTGCTTACATCACATGTACATGATTCTAGCGTTCAGACTGCACGTGCTCCCGCCTTTTTTTGACACAATTTACCCCCTAATGTATTAGCCAATTAAGCCATCCATCAGCTAGGACTCTCCCTGTCACTTGCAATGTCCCTGACTCTAGGAGGGTGACTAGCACACGATGCATGTGAAGTCAGGTTCTGCCTCTTTTCTAACTGCTGCTGATGCATCGTCGGCTGGGCAGCCAACAGAACAGGATCCACAGCTGTAATACATCAGCTGACAGACACCTGAGCTGGTAATAGTGATGGGGAGAGAAGACCAAGGCCAATGTTGTTCTCTCAGGCCTGGCAAGCAGCATGACCAGGATTTGAACTTGTGAATCACTGATTATAGTGTCAGTGTCTTAGTCTGCTGAGCCACTCAGGGCAGATTCCCTTACTGTTCTGTACATCTTTACTGTGCACTCTCCAATACAAACTTTAGTTTATCTGGTAAAGATATGATGTTCAGCTTGGATTAAATGCACATGAGGGTCCTGTGGTCATTTCTTCTTTTACAGGAGCTCCTGATTTTAGTTAGCCAACTCCTAAAAATGTCTGATTTTCCAAACAGATATAGTAAAATTAAGATTTTTACAGACTGCCATAATTAGATACATCATCCAAACCTGCTGCAGAGTTTATTGTTGACTTTCCAAAAACGAATGCATTGGAATGAGAGCGCACATCCTAGTTAACATTCTTCGGCGTTTCTCTTCACATTACAGCTTTAGCACGTTTTAATCTGGACCCGGCTAATATCACCTCAAGCATCTTACCTGATTGGATCGATTTATCTCAGAAAATGTACAGTGACGGGTAATTTCAGAGGAAGGTCGTAGGCCGGGGATGCGTATTTTGGACAGGAAGTCCAAGGACGAGAGACCCAACGCTCTGCATGTGTTATAACCTGCAGCCCTCTGCTCTAGTTAGCAAGTCAGATTTCTTTCATGCCCTAGATGGGAATTGAACCAGAAATGATTGTTGCCTGTTAGAGCAACCTCTGGCTGCAAAAAGTGTCTTTTCATTTTGCCTGTGAAGCCCCAGTGAGGTAACATGAAACAAACTGTAAGCATATGCACTACAGCATATACAGTAGATCTTAAATTAAAGTGCCCCTGTCGCTGAAAACATACATACACCGCCAGCATTGAGCTGTAAAGCTGTGCTCCATCCAGGACTTTTGGGATGATTTGATGGAGATGGTGGGACCTCACAGATGGCTGAACGCAGTCAAATCCTCACAGCAATTATTATAATTAATGAATACACAATATAGACATAAAGTGAGTGTTAATGTGTAATAAGGTCACATTTTGCTGTTTTGTTTATAGAGCTGGGTAACGAGAGGGCAGCCCAAGTCCTTCTGGATCTCTGGCTTCTTCTTTCCTCAGGGTTTCCTCACAGGTCAGTGCTATGAAAGTCCAGTAAAAATGCATTACTGCAGAGAAAAATGCTGCAACAGGTGTTGTGTTCAACAGGGGCACTGCAGAACCACGCACGCAAGTACAACCTGCCCATAGACGAGCTGAGCTTCCGCTTCGGTGTTGTTCCTGCTTACCGAGACCAGGCTGCAGTCACAGAGGCACTGAAGAACCTCAGCCCTGGTGCGGAGCTCCAACTGGACCAGGAGGTCAGCTTGTATTTACACTCGTTGTCCATTTTAGCTCCGCTGACCTAGCACCAGGTGCAGTTAGACTGTAGTCCATCTCTGATCATTCTCAGCACTGCAGTGACACTGACGTGGTGGTGGTGTGTTAAACACTGTGTCCACTCACTGTCCTCTATTAGACATGCCTACCTTGTGGGTTCACCTTGTAATCGTAAAATTAGAGACATTTGTGTTGGTCCTCAACAGCTCACACAGTAAACCCCCCACCATTACACCAAATAGTACATGCCCTGTGTGGGGGTCCTGACCACTGAAGAACAGGCTGAAAGATTCAGATTAGATATGAGTTGTGTGTTTGTAGACGTATTAAACTCCATATTTAACTCATTATATTAGCTGCCCACAGTGAAAGATGGTGTTCTGGTGCATGGCATCTTCATGGACTCCAGTCGCTGGGATGATGAAAACATGGTGATGGAGGACGCGCTGCCGCGGGTGATGAACCCCATGCTGCCCGTGGTGCACTTTGAGCCGCAGCAGAACTACACACCTGATCCAGGACTGTATCACGCTCCACTGTACAAAACCTCAGCCCGAGCCGGGACTCTCTCCACTACAGGTAACAGACCAGTGTTATTATTATATTAATTATATTAAACTTACAGCTCAGAAATCCAGAAAGCAAATAAAACACTATAAATACTGAGCTGCCACGTTCCTAATATCAACACTACTGAGACAAGTGTCTTACCTGGGTTAAGAACTCGTCTTCTCTTCAAGCTCCTAGAGTCTGGAGAGACAGAATCTAAGGTACCCAAAGTCCAGTGTGCAGTTTCTGTGATGGTTTGGGTTGCCATGTCATCTGCTGGTGTTGGACTGTGTTTTATCAAGACACAGCTGAAATTTTAGAGCATTTCATGCTTCCGTTTGCTGACAAGCTTTATAGAGATGCTCAGCAGATGCCCACAGTGCCAACACTACTACTGATAAACATTAAAACACAAAAAGGCTTGACATGTCACTGAATATTTATCTTTTTGAGTGAAATTATTACATCTGTTACAAGATGCATTTTTTGGATGTATGACTGTATTGAGGAACCACAGTATCATAAAAGAACCACATTAGACAGTCAGTGTTATATAATAAAGAGTACTGTTGATTAAGCTTCTCTAGAGTGAAGTAAACTAGAGAACAGTGTGGACTTCAGTATGTATAGCTCAGGAGAGTTGTGAATTATTTTTTATTTTTAAGTGGATATTAGTATTAATTCTATTTGCATCAATCTATAAACCTAAATAATTAATCATATTAATAAAAAATGAATAATACGAGCATTTATTCTTGTGTACACAGTTATCCAATCATCTCAGATGTAGGTGATCGACCATGTTTGGAGTCCCGATCTTGCTTTAGTTTAGAACTGGAGCTCTCAGGCTAATATTGCTAACAAAGCCTAGAAAGTCATACTGTATCCTCAGCCACATTGACTAGTCTGCGAGACCTTCATTAACACTATTAAGTTTGGTTTGCTAGCCACATGAGCTTCACAGCTTCCGTTCTAAACTTAAGAAGCAAAATGTATTATTAAAAAAAGATATTATAAAATGTATTATTAAAAAAAGATATTATAAAATGTATTATTTAAAAAAGATATTATAAAATGTATTATTAAAAAAATATAAAATGTATTATTTAAAAAATATATTATAAAATGTATTATTAAAAAAATATATTATAAAATGTATTATTAAAAAATATAAAATGTATTATTAAAAAATATATAAAATGTATTATTTAAAAAATATATTATAAAATGTATTATTTAAAATATATATTATAAAATGTATTATTAAAAAAATATATTATAAAATGTATTATTTAAAAAACATTATTTCTGAATTTAAAAAAGTAATTTTTAGTAAGGTCAGTGCACAAAAATTTCAACCGAGAATACTAACATCTCTAAAATGTAGAATATGGTGAAAAAATTTAGAGATCAACATTTAAATATATAAAGTCTTAAAATGTTACATGTAATGAATATACAACATATGACAGTTTAACTTTGTTTGATGTATATATTGTCTCCAGAACCCACACTGTGATAAATCTGATACAGTGGTAACCCTACTTACGAGCATCCCTACTAACGAGTATTCCAGGTAACGAGTCGAGATCTTGGAATATTTGTACATATTATAATAACTATGCCAAACCGCTAGGGGCGCTGCGGTCGTAGCATCTCCTAGATGCTACCGTAGAAGAAGTCAGTCAATACTTTTGACCGCTGCTCAGTAAAAGTGCCTGTTGAAAGCGACGTTAAGGTAGCAAAAGGTAGTGAACAAGAAAGTTAGATACATTTTACTTTTACTTTTCATATGATAAGTGTAACCATGCCATACACGTACACCCGTCCTCCTGTCCTCCTTAGCCGCCAGCCTACGCAAGCACCGTCGTCGTCTCGTTTATGTTTTAAAAACCCATATAAACACATTATTTAGCATATTAAAGTATACTGTATATTGGCCGGCTGACACGGATTAATCAGTTTTACTTGTATTCTTATGGGGAAAATGCATCCAGCTAACGAGCAAACCAGCTAACGAGCTCGACTCCTGCACGGATTAAACTCGTAAGTAGGGTTACCACTGTATATTTAAAGATAAATCAGTGTTACCTTGTTTCTCAGTCAGTGACTGGATTCTACATCTCGGTTTCGTTTTCAGGACACTCCACTAACTTTGTGGTGACGGTGCTGTTGCCATCCAGTAGACCCAGTGACTACTGGATCTCTAAAGCCTCAGCACTGCTGTGTCAACTCAATGAGTGAGCTCCTACAGTACCTGCATGTCTTCAGATGTTTACACTTTGAGCTTTATTCACTGTCTCATAAGTGCTGTAAAACAGTAAAAGCATCACCTCCTAATAAAAGTATTTGGGTCAAAACAAACTC